>JAJJWW010000532.1:0-57785 GCA_023531295.1 Papaver armeniacum
GGTTGGTTCGATTCAACGGAAATTGAAGTTAGGGTTTCTCCTAAGTGATTCATGGTGGTTCTGATGGGTTTTTGAGATCGAACTGAAAGAAGGAAGAAATCAGGGTTTGAAATGGTGAAGCCGAGAGAAGAATCTGAGATGGGTATGGACTGGAATTTGATGTACGGTTTGGCTAAGGAGGAATCGAGCTTGTTATTGAGCTGTGATGATAGTCACTGCTAAGAGATTGAAATTGGAGATTAAAATGGGTTTCATGGATGGAGTTAAAACAAGATTTTAAAGCTACAGATAATGGGTTATGTGTTGGTGGTGGTTGCAGCTATTACAAAGAAAGATTGGGTTTTGTCCTGTGAATGATGAATCCAAATGGAGCTTGGTGGTGTTGTTGAGTTAAGCAGGGATAGATGTATGTTAGGACAGGTACAAGCTGCAGGGAGGTGATTGAAGCAATTCAGGTGGTGCAGTGTACACAAGAACAACAGGGAATTGGAAATGAGCTGAGCTGTTGAAGTCCTGGATTCTGATGGATATTTGGGTTAATCAATGGCTCGAGTTTGTGTGGTTTTTGTTGCTTGAGGTTGCAGGCTGAGTTGGGGTTCAAAATGATAAACATATGGTAGAGTTTGAAGACTGAGTTGCCAGAGAAAATAATGATGTTGTTAATTAGCTAACCATGGCTGGTGCTCTTGCTTTGAGATTATGGAGCTGAAACGCCCAGGATTGAATGGAGCTGTGATGACAGTGCTGAGTTATAGGCTAAAAGAAATGACAGAGAAGGAGGTAATGGGACTGGTGCTTGGTCTGTGTTAGTGTTGGGTAAATCATGTTGCAGGTGGTTATGATGTGAGCTGCAAGTTCTGGTAATTATGCTGAGACTACAGTTGCAGCTGTAGTTATTGCTGTCATGGACTGTAACTATGCAGTGAGATGAATTGGAAATGGGTTGGATTTGTACCGAGAATCTGGTGATGATGGCAGTACCGGTGGTGCAAGAAATGGAGTGAGCATTATAAATGGTGATTGATTGAAGGAAACTAGTGGACTGGTTGGTTCGCAGTCGAGCAGGGAGCATATGAATCAGCTGGAATTGCTGGTTGTAGTGCCTATTGATGTGAGATGGCGATGGTACTGAGATGGAGTTGCAGTTATGAAGAGCAGGATGAAGTGTGACTCTGGGGGTGATATGTGGTTGTGCAATGGCAGGTTGTAGCTGGTTGTGAAGTTATTGCAGGGAGATGCAGGTGTCATAGCTGAATTACAGATGGTGCAGCTGAAGCTGTGGGCTGTAGGAGGATTAGTGATCACAAGGAAGTGGCATTTTCTTTGAGGTTGAGTAGCTGTAACTGATAGTGGTGGATGTAGCTCAAGTTGCAAATGTTTGTGTGCTGCTACCCACTATGACTGAGATAGGGGTGTTGTTCTTGCAAGTGAAGCTGGTGAAAATGAAGACGATGTTATTGTTGTGAGTCAATTGCAGGGTATGAAACTGATCTGCAGGCTTAGCCTGAGCTGGTATTGATGATGCTACGACTGAGAGCGTGAGGTTGAGTTGATATAGCTTAGTGCCAGGAACTGGTGGTGTTTATGAATTACAGTTGCAGGATGGATTTGGTGGTGACTGTGATGCTGCAACTTGGATGTGGTTTCAATGAAGAAGAGCAGCTGAGATGAATTAATGTTGCATGACTGAGAACTGAAAAAAAGATGGGAATGAATGCCAGGATGTTTGCAGGGTGTATAGCCACAATGGCTGGAATTGAAGTTGTGTTGCGCCATCTTGGTGTAGCACAGTTCTGGCCAAGAAAGATGGCTTTGGCCTGATCCGACTCAGCTCATTCAGCTGGTTAGATAGATGACTCGGGTATGACTCATGATTCTGACTCACCTGATGACCCGGTTTGACTCAGTGTTCTGACTCAGTTGACTCGACCGAGCTGACTCGCTGACCGGTGACCGGACGGATTTTGCCGGTCACCTGAGATGTTTCTGGTGCCAGATTCCGGCCAATTTCCGTCCATAATACCAGCTTTCCGGCGACAATTTTTGGGCAGAGTTTTTACATGGGTATTCCTCACACATGGGCTTGGTGGACTTTTATCTATTGGACCTTTGAGACTTGACCTAATCTTGGAAGAGAGGAAAATCTATAAAAAGAAGACTTTTACAACTTTTATGGGAACGTTTTATTCTTGGAAGCTAAGGAGAGAGCCGTTTTTGTTTACGCTACTAGGGTTTGCTTTTGTTCATCTTCTTCTTTATTCAATTGATATTTTTGTGATGAACTCCATAGCTATGAGTAGCTAAATTCTATATTATTGGTTAAGGATGTAGTCCTATTTCTAAAACTTGTGTTTGATTTATGTATTAGTTTTCTCTCTTAATTATCGTTCACATCTCTACTGTTTTAATATCACATGATTGATGTATTGTGATAGAATTAGATGTTTGTTTAGTTGAGTGGCCAATCAATTCAACTTGCATCTTTTTCCATAGCTATTTTAGGGTTTTTCATCGAACGATAACCCTGAATACAAGTAGCATGATATGTTTACGGTTTGTAGTAATACACTCTCGTAATCATATGTAGAGTTTGACCATTATCCGAATTGTTATGCGCAATGTATGACAATTGCATTGACTAGCCTATTTCTGAAACTTAATGCTCATAGGAATTCACATACGCAGCTCTAATGTGTGTGTTGATGAACTTAGGAAATTAATAGATTATCTTGCTCTCTTGATTCTCTAGGCTTTTGATAATAAAAGAGATTAAATTGTAATTCTAATCATATATTCAAGCACATATCTAAGATTGAAGATGAATTCCTTGACCAATATCTTTCTCTCATTGATTACTTTCTACAATTTACTTTGTTTTTAATTTACTTTTATTGCTTACTTAAAAATCAGAAATCCCCCCAATTGGTTACTTTAAGAAATTGATTACATAATAACTACAATTGCCTCTCTGTGGAAACGAACTCTTTCTTATCATATACTTTAGGAAAGTGAAATTATTTTTGACGCATACGACAGCAATCAATCCGTAACGACAACACCAGCATTACTGGAAAGAACTATACCGACTCGAACCAAAGACATGCGCGAAACTCGTGGGAATAGGCGCCTCACCAGCAAGAAATTTAACGCTGGTCCCTCCTCTGTGAACGTAGTAAACGAGAGAGGGAAAAGGAAGGCCCCAGCTGCGGACCATCAGCCTAAACGTGAAGCACCGGCACAACGGGCAACTCCACCACGGAAGGCCGCCGCTAAAGCTCCCATGCGTCATCACGAAACCGAAGGGAATGCCTCGGAATTCCCATTTCCCATAGAGGAGGTGATTGAGCTCTTAGAAGCATGGATTCAAGATGATGTTATCAGACTACCACCTCCCAGACGCCCACCGACTGAGGCTGAGATGGCGAACCCCAAATACTGCCACTACCACAGATTTTTTCACCACCCAACCATTAATTGCAACAGACTGAAGCATATCTTCAAAGAAAGGATAGAAGCATGGGAGCTCCAATTAGGAAACGAGGGAGTACATCGGGACCCACTTCCAGTAAGAAATTGCGGGGTCTCTGGGGACTCCGTGCATGAGACCGTACAATCCATGATGCAGCACATATTCGAAATTCTCTACCTTTCCAAGGTGCAGCGCCAAGATATTTTTGCGGCTCTCAATCGTGTTGTGTCGGGAAAACGGCTTTTTCCCTCCATGGAAACCGCGCCAAGGGCCCAAGCTTTCCCAGCATGCGGAATCGAAAGAGGCAACTGGGGACTGCTGATCACATCCCATTTAAGAGATATTGAATTGGACAACACACTCATCGATGCGGCCTCTGACTTCAACATTATTACTTTCAAGACACTGAAAGCTGCGGGATTTACGAAACAAGACGCTACCCATTCCCCGTCTGTGATTAAGAACCCGGAAGGAGAAGTCTTGAACGTGCATGGCTACATCAACCTCGAGGTCAAGATAGGAGACGCTATAACGCATAGCAGATTCCACATTGTCAAAGAGCTGGGTTACGACATGATATTGGGACACTTATGGGTACTCGACAACAAGGCAAAATTAGGTACATCCCCTCTACCAATGACAACGTCCGAAAGAATCTCCAACAAACCGTCCCACTTGTTGCTGCATCGACGAGTTACCGGGGGAACCCAGACGCCAGGAGAAGACTTGTTGGCGCTAACTCATGGATTCCAAATGCAAGTAAGCCTGGCCGAGCAATCTTCTCTACGACCAGTCATTTCTTCCCCTATTTTATCATGGGGACTCGGCGCAATTACTGGCACAAACACCGTCAAGAGATGTGAATGGGGTGATGGGTCATTCAAACACTTTGCAAGAAACTTAGAAGTAGCCACCGAAATCGACGTGGCCAAGATTCAAACGGCTACACAACGCCTGAACCCGTTTTCAATCGGAGATATAGTGATTAAGGTAAACTCGTTTCAAGTTAGGAAGATGACGGTAAAAATAGCTGCTCGAATTGGTTCTCCTGATGAAAGAGAAGACGAGCCGTATCTGGTGGCAGACGTTCTTTTTGGAGGATATTGCAAGCTCATCAACACAGACAAGCCGGAAGGCGTGATAGTCCACTCGCGATGGATCAAGCTTTCCCATCCCTAAAATGTTGTACTTTTCCAACTACTCTCCCTTTAGTACTTCCTTCGACAGTTTCTCTTGATATATGTATTTCCCCAAGATGACAAACAGAACGATGAAAGGGAGAACTAGTCGTCGAAAGATGGAACACGAGTCCCCTCGGTCAAAGCTTTTATTAAGCACTTTCCCCAACAATCTCGAGGGCAGCAAAGATTCTATTCGACGGCATTACTAGCAGCAACCTCAACATCCCATCCCGAAGCAAACTCAACAACGTCCATCTCTTTTCCGGCACCCGCTTCAACAACTGGTCCAGCATATGCCACCATGACGCCCCCAATGTCGCCAAAGACATCTCCGACGCCAACTCCGAAAGCTGCTTCAGCCTTGTCAAGCGCAGCGTCTTCCTCAAAGGTCTTCTCAGCGACCTCTCGAGGAAGATTTCTTGATTCATCTGCATCAGGATCGAGAATTATAACGCCGTCCTGAACGACGAAGTTACGTTGGCTTTCCTCTAAAAATCCCACATGCTCAGTTCTCCGTTGTTTCAACCTAGGAGCAGACCGATCCGCCTTAGCACTGGACCGAGAAAAAGTTTTCTTTGCACTTTGGAGCTTCTCAATACACTGGGGTTCTTCACCACCTTCCCATTCCTCCTCCATGTTCACCGAACCCAAGAAAGTCCGAACACGCGCCCGCACTTCGCCGAGATAGATAGAAGGAAGGTTCTTGATAATTCCATCAGTTTCATGGAACAGAGATTCGATTCTACCTAATGCCTCCTAATGAGAAGAAAATTGGTCTTCGCCGATTCCAAAGTTTTTCTCCGAAGAATTAAAGGTATGGCTATCTCTGGAGGATCCCATCATGCACTACAAAGAACAGACGAACTATGCGAATGGAGGGTTCAAGATTATCTTTTATGTTCAGCAGAAAGATGCAGTCCCGAAAAGGAAAGTTTTTATACTAGCCGTGAGTTAAGGCATGATATCCGATCCTAATTAAACTTCATCCTACCAGTCAATATAAAGGGAAGCCTCATGCCTGGCTGTATTAGGGTTTGGTGAGAGAACGTGGAAGAACGTGTTTAAGACACGCTAGCTCGTGTTTTGCTTTCCCGCCGCCAGCACTGAAATTCGGAAGCAAAACCGGTAACGTAACCTAAGCAGAAGGAGTAACGCCCCTTTTGTGGGCATAACACTCTCGGTTTTTTGAAGAGAAAAGAACTTCCTGTTTGAGCCAAGTAAGGAAAAGAGGCAGCTGGGCCCTTGAAGGCAAATCACCAAGCTAACCGCGCAACGTCTTGGTCCCACCACGCCACACCGTCTGTACACACCTTGAACACAAATCACCAAGCAAACCACGCCTTGCCGTGGCCGTACCATGCCAATCCGTCCACTCCATTACCGCATGCCCTATCATGCCAGGCTATCCATGCCATGGCTTGCCACGCCGACACCAACAACTCATCAAGTCAGCATCATGATGTTTCCTAACCCAGACAAGATGATGAGTATCCAGACTAAGTCGACGTCTCTCACCTCACCGCTTCACGGTCTACACAAATAAAATCTAGGCAAGGCTACCAAACGTGGGATCATGAACTCTCCTTACCAAAAACAACAACCGTGTCAAGCCATTCACCATGATTGCCTTTCCAAGATCGTGCCCGCTTTGCCTCGGTGATGTACGGCCAGGCAAGCCAGCAAATTTCGTCTCACCACTCCACGGTCTGCATCCCCAGTACAACTTACGCAGGGCCGCCAACACCGGAAGCAAGAACTCTCTTCACCCCTCAAAAAGGTT
Source organism: Papaver armeniacum (assembly GCA_023531295.1). Taxonomy (NCBI): domain Eukaryota; kingdom Viridiplantae; phylum Streptophyta; class Magnoliopsida; order Ranunculales; family Papaveraceae; genus Papaver; species Papaver armeniacum. The sequence goes on from JAJJWW010000532.1 coordinate 6,431, forward strand.
AGTCGGATTTTCCTGACCATCTTTGCAATGATTTACATCTTGATTCCGTCCTTGTCTGTCACCATCATATGCTTACCTCGCAACAAGGCACCTGTTCCGAGCTAAGCAGGGGACTTAATGTTGATGGTGGTTTTTAGCTTAGGGGTAAAATCGTAAAACCCTAGTCAGACAGTGACGTCACAGAACTTGAGTAATAATGTCCAAACCAAGCACATTTATTGAACCCTTTAATTTGTGTCGCAAGAAAATTACTGTGGTACCTTTTTTAATGATGATTAGGGTTTCGACAGGCCAAAACCCTAATTCTCACACCGCATGTGCCAATGGCTAACCATGCCAGCCACACCTACCGCGCCAAAGCATGCCAACCATGCTAGCCGCATCCATGTGCCAATGGCAAACCATGCCAGCCACACCTACCGCGCCAAAGCATGCCAACCATTCTAGCCGCATCCCTGTGCCAATGGCAAACCATGCCATCCACACCTACCGCGCCAAGGCATGCCAACCATGCTAGCCGCACCCCAGTGCCAATGGCAAACCATGCCAGCCACCGCACCAAAGCATGCCAACCATGCTAGCCGCACACAGTGCCAATGGCAAACCATGCCAGCCATACCTACCGCGCCAAATCATGCCAACCATGCTAGCCGCATCCATGTGCCAATGGCAAACCATGCCAGCCACACCTACCGCGCCAAGGCATGCCAACCATGCTAGCCGCACCCTAGTGCCAATGGCAAACCATGCCAGCCACCGCGCCAAAGCATGCCAACCATGCTAGCCGCACCCAGTGCCAATGGCAAACCATGCCAGCCACACCTACCGCTCCTTGCCAAACGCACCTTGCCATGGCCCCATGCCAACCTAGCCGCGCCACCTTGCTGGCCTTCCTTACGCGGCTACCAAAAACGAAGGCGTGCGACAATCAACGGTCGCCCTTCAATCCCAGGAACAAATCCTAGCCGCCCGAGGTTACCAAACGACCTTTGCCCCAAAACCCTAGCTTGGTCACGAACCTAGCTAAGCTAGCCGCGCCATGCGCCCATGGCAAACCCTTGGCGCCACATGCCAAGCCAAACACACCTTGCCTTGGCCCTAGCCAAGCTAGCCACGCCATGCGCCCATGGCAAACCCTTGGCCCCACATGCCAAGCCAAACCGCACCTAGCCACGCCATGCGCCCATGGCAAACCCTTGGCCCCACATTCCAAGCCAAACCAAACCTAGCCAAGCTAGCCACGCCATGCGCCCATGGCAAACCCTTGGCCCCACATGCCAAGCAAAATCGCACCTAGCCATGCTAGCCGCACCATGTGCCAACGGCTTGCCAAACCCTTGGCCCCACATGCCAAGCCAAGCCACACCTAGCCATGCTAGCCGCACCATGTGCCAACGGCTTGCCAAACCCTTGGCCACACATGCCAAGCCAAACCGCACCTAGCCATGCTAGCCGCACCATGTGCCAACGGCTTGCCAAACCCTTGGCCCCACATGCCAAGCCAAGCCACACCTTGCCTTGGCACCTAGTCATGGTAGCCGCACCATGTGCCAACGGCTTGCCAAACCCTTGGCCCCACATGCCAAGCCAAACAGCACCTAGCCATGCTAGCCGCACCATGTGCCAACGGCTTGCCAAACCCTTGGCCCCACGTGCCAAGCCAAGCCACACCTTGCCTTGACACCTAGCCATGCTAGCCGCACCATGTGCCAACGGCTTGCCAAACCCTTGGCCCCACATGCCAAACGTACCTAGCCGCGCCACCATGATGGCCTTCCCTACGCGGCTACCAAAACGAAGGCGTGCGACAATCGACGGTCCCCCTTCAATCCCAGGAGCAAATCCTAGCCCTCCAAGGTTACCGGACGACGCCTGGTAACCTTTAGCCCGAAAACCTAAGTTTGGCCACGCCAAACCACGCCATGCCAACCTAGCCGCGCCTCCATGCCACGCCAATGGCATGCCAACCTAGCCGCGCCACCATGCCATGCCAATGGCATGCTGACCTAGTCACGCCACCATGATGGCCTTCCCTATGCGTCCACCAACGAACGAAAGCGTGCAAAGATCAATGGCTACCTTTCCTCTTAAGATACAAAATCTCGACCGTCGAAGGTCACCAAGCTACCAAGTCTCCCGAGCTCGACTTTCCGGGCAACAACCCTATGCTACATGTTTTTCACAAAAACATTCGAGACATCAACACACATCACAAACTGGGGGATCCTCTTTGGGTATTGGTTTGGCGGTTTACAACGTGCGGCGTACACTACGCCCGTCATAAGGAAGTGTCATAAGGGTGAGGCGGTTAGTAAATACAGGGAGTTAAAAGTGAAACGTTCATGGGACATCAATTCCATACGTTAATGTTTTTATGGAACATCAATTCCATGCGTTAACGATTTTATGGAACTGATAGACGCATTTATGTGTCTAATTTGTCCTCAATGTTTCGTATTGTTAGTACTCGTTTTTTGTCCTTATTATGGTGTTTTGTGTGTTTGTAGGTATTTTTTGGAATAAAAGATTGTTGGAAAATTCAGCTCGAAAAGTTGCTCGGAACACCCCTGGAGGACATTTGCTATTCGAACTCCCACTTTGGATAAGGGGTAACCCAATTACTAAGGGGCACCCAACTGATATTCGCACCCCCAGCTGTTGGATAAGGCTGACCTTCTTCTTCATTTGAATTTTATTTTGGCGGGAAAATTGTGGCACTACTGGCAGATTTTTCAGTTCGTCATTTGGAGGGGTTATAATGCGATTCAATGGCTAAAATTTCATGGGATGACTTGACTAAGCGTAACAGGCGTGATATGGGTCGATTCGTCGTCCAAATTTGGCTGGATAACTCGTGTTGGAAGAAAATAGGGCAGCACGTCAACGGGTGAAGAGTTCCACGAGATTTCGTGTGGTTGCAGTGAATATTAATCCTTCTACAGTGTTTATGGAACGTGTTGTGGTATGTTTGGAGTGTGTTAGCCTACATGCAACGCAAGAAGTAGATGAAGAAGGAAATAATCCCGTAAAAATGGAAAGATTTTATTCCCGAGTAATGAGAGAATTTGAGGAGTTATTGTCGTGATTTCTTGCCCCTGTCGAGTATAAAAGTAGCTCTTGGAGGTCAGAGAAGGGGGATGGAGAGATTGGGAGAGTTGCAGAGCATCAGAAAGTCGAGAAAATCAAGTGGCAGGAAACCACCATTTCTGCTGCTGTGAAGAACACGAAGAACATCGACCCACACCCTTCTGTCGTTCATGCTACAGTGACAGCGACACAGATACGTGGGTCTTAAAACTACAACAACAGCGACAATTTACATTTATCGTTCTCTGTAACAGTCCGTTTATAACAATTATAACTGTTACAAATCAGGCTTTTCATCTTTTCTCCCTTGTTCATCATTTGTAAACCATTTTTGAGCATTAATAATGATTTTTGAGAGTGTTTCCAACATGATGAGCTAGAACCCATCACTGGGATGACGGAGGAAGCTGTTTTGCACCCATGTGGTAATTCTATTTAATTCCTTTATGACTATTTGCATAACTATAATTGATTTATGATTTTTCTTGAATATTTGTGAATTCGTTAGATGTCGCATGCTTAGTCTTAGGTACTTTAGATGCGTCATGCTTGTGAATTACATATATTTATTTATAAAATCTACCTTGGCAAAGAATTAGAGTCGATGTTTGTTATTTTATGAGCTTTAATTGTCCGGAATTAATAGATGAACCGCATGAATGTGAGAATTGGTGGAATCTCGAGTCCCAGTAACTCTCTTCATCTTGTGACATAAATTGTATATTTTCTCTATTTTTATTATTTTTCTTTATTAAATCCTAGAATCGATTTCAACAAGTCCGAGTGAACGACAACTCTACTTACCACTATAAAATTCGATCAGGAACATCAAGTTCCATGTATACGGTTACCACCTCCTCCCATTTACTTACCCATTTTTCCATTCCTTAATGAGACCAGGGTACGTTTCACTTCGACTTGTATAAATAGGTCTTACCTATTTCCACAGAACAACAAGTTCATTCGGGGAATACACAACACTCAGAAAATACTTGATAGATTACCATTTGTTAGCCTTCCCACTTTTCTGATACAAGTCGTAGTAACACAACTACTCTTCCAGAATCAACTATTCTGGTCTCATCACTTTCCTTGCTTCCCTCCCCAAAACCAACCCATTCTCCTTCACTTTGTGACCGAAGCAAGTCCGGAACGGCCATTTCTTGGTTTAGGTAGGACTTGTACAGATTGATCTCTCGAATCTAAAGTACTCCCTTGCAGTACATTGTTTAGGGTTTAAATTGTTTCTCACCCGTACACCCAAAATTACTGAAATCAGCAGAAACCATTTTCACCTACAAACACCTGCAATAGGCAGTTCCAAGCTTTTCACAGCCAACAATATCTACAACTCTATAATCAACCATCTAACTTCTCTTCATTCAGTTTCACTACATTCTAATACAAACCTCTGTAACCAAACCCATATCAACTCTCACAGCATTACCAAGTTGAGCTCTATCATCCAACAATGACAAATCTTCATCACAAATACATATATCTATCCCAATCTAATTCAACCACAACAACTCAGTTCATCTTCATATCTACACCTCATATGCCACTACTATTGCAGCTCAGTACTACCAGTTCATGAACCTGCCACCACTTACACCACCAACAATAGCTAACCCTTCTCCCTGTAATTTCCATCCATATGTTCCTCCCATTTCTAACTGATGTGGTACATATTTAACCAACCTTCAATCATCCTTCATTACTCTAATCTACTGCATACAATTCCTAACCCATTCATCCCTCTAATGCAAGTCTGAGCAAAACTCGGCTACAATTCAATAACAGACCACCAACATACTCAATTACAGCCACTTGCAGGATCATCTCATGACTCAACAACATCTCATCTTGCACCTCAACTCATCTAACTACCAACAACTCACTTCACCAATATTTCCAATTAACTCAAATCATAAACACACACAACAACAGCAGTACAAGCCATCTTATGTCTCAACATCATCTTTATTTCTTGCAATTCCATTTTCAACCACAAGCATCTGCAATCCATAATTCCATACCAACAAAAATTCATTCCCGAATCAAACAACCTTAAATTACATTCCCAAATAAATTCACAGAAAACCCTGTAATTCAAATCAATACTAAATCCCAATTACAGGAACAATCTCCACATACCTATTTATCCAATTGATGTAATCTAATCAATTACTCCATGAACCCTAAAACATAATCAAATATAAGAACCTTAAATTAGATTACCTTTTTTATTCTTCCTGAGTTTAGTCCAACATCAGTAATAATAGCGTCACCTTTTTAACACGAAAATCAAATCCCAGCTTCTTCAACTGATTCAAATCATTAATCTAGAAAACCCTAATTCGCCAAACCTTCACTGCGAATCGAGATTGGATACTAACTATTCTTCTTTGCTCTCAATACACAAAACCCACCTTTAATTAATTGATTTCATACTCAATTCCATATAATTCCTCAATCAAACTTCATCTTTCAGAAACCCTAACTCAATTTACAGAACTGACTCCATCTTCTCCTTCTCGTGCTCAACCAACTGCGGTAGAACCACCTACTCCTTTTATTCTTCAAATTATAAACTTCTTATGAATTAGCCACACCAAATTTGAGCTCAAACCTTTGAAACTGAATCGACAGAGAGAAGAATAGGAAGAACAGAAGAAGAAAATAAAGAGAATAAGAAAAGAGAAATGAGAGTTATCTTCTCGATACGGGTAGAGATAAGATCGGTTAGTATTGTTAAAGGCACCCGACCAAAAGATAAGGGCATCCAGGTCGGTCTAAAGAGAATTACCAATTATCCCTTCAAACTTATCCGATGACATCTTCTTCGTCCGATATCCGAATGACACGTTCGAGTAGTCCATTCGGCCTAACTTTTCGAGATCTATTTAATGATACTAGTTTCGTATCTATATCGTTGTTAGATTAATTTCTATTAATTAATGTTCGTGTTAAACTAATCGAGTTATTTTCGACTAATACGTCTCTTGACTAGTCTAATAGCGTTGACGAGCTTGAGGGTCCTTACAGAGGTCCCATTGGAACATGATACTGGATAATCGTTGGTGTAGCTGAGATGGAGGCTCATCGAGACTTGGTCGTAACTTCTAGGTCTAGTTCCTCTTCTTTCTGACAGAACGGGTGTTGAGGTAGCATATCGACTAGCAGCTTTGCGTCTTCGGATAAAGCTGAGTTTCGGTTGAGCCTCATCTTGGGATCTAGTTTCGCCTCATACTTTGTCGTGTTCTTGACACGATCCTCTGGAGCAGGAAGGGAGACAACATGTATCTTTCTTGGCGGTTTATGACCCTACGTGGCTCTGCAACGCTTTTGACTAGATCACGAATTTCTTGGAGCCTTTCCAATTTTCTGCTAAGTTTATCCTATAGACGATGAAAAGAAAAATACGACGGAAAAAGAAATAGGTTAATCGGATACAGAATGAAAGAGTTATAAGTAAAATAGTAAAGTGAAGTAAACTTCCCGAGTCCTCTGTGATCAGGTTGAGGGCCCTTGACCTAAACGAAATTTGGAACAAATATTCGTCAGAATCTCCAAGTTTAGAGCGTCATCTGGTCCTTGAGAGTGATAAGGTCGGCTGGATGGTTGCTCCTTTGCTCTGTCACGTTCGTAATAAGCTTTATCTTCTCTGGTGAGGTCGATTGCAGGCAAGATCCCGCATTGATATTCTCAGCAGTTTTAGTACTCCTTCTTTAGGAAACGTGTAGTCGATCTAGATTTGTTGGATCTATCCCTACTGGTAATTCTAAAGGCGTTTTTAGATAAGTCTGGATGTCGATCTGAGATTTTGCAAGATTCCGTTGAGTCTCCGGGAGTTCTCCTTGGTCTTTATCCAACGTTTTCAAGGATTATAAGTAGATTTTTATGAAAATAGGTTACTAGGGCTTTTTGTTATGTAGGAAGAGACCCATGTGATCCGGGACGCACTAACCTATTCACTAAGGTCAAACTCGAAAGAGAGAGAAAGTGCTGGTAGGGATAACTCTCTCGGCTAAATATGTGATGGATTTATTGATACTGAATCAGTGGAACATTTTTGTGATCGGATTGATGGAATCGGCTTCCTTCCTAATAGTGATCGTGATTGATATCTGTAACTGAGTGAACTGATTGATATCTGTAACTGAGTGAACAACTTCCCACTGTGGTCGCCAAAATGTAGTTACCTAAAATTGATGAAAGGCTAGAGATGGGATTCTAGGGTTTTGAAAGTGAGTTTCGGGAGGTTGAGGATGAACAGTCTTCGCCTAAACCACGCACAGTGGATGTTCAAAGGCTACTTCAGTCACAGGGAAGAAGGATTAGGGCTGGTCTTAGGGAGGGAAGAAGATGAAGAGAGAGATCAGAGAACAAGTTATTGCTCTGAGAGGTTATGAGAAAGATGATCGTAGCTTGGAAAATAGATGGCCTATTTATAGCTGAATTCTCTAATATCAAGTCGGTGAAGATAAGGATTGCTTTCCGTGCCGTGCAGAACAATTCTCCCGTCTCTTCAGGAATAGGGATAAACTAGGTTGAGTTTATCTCATTATTCCACCACCTTTATTCTCTTCTGCGGTGAGAAATAAGCCGGTTATTTCTCACACGTGCCGTAGACCGCTAGACCAAAACCCTAATTGATATCCCCCCATTTGTGTGAAGCTGAGTCAGCCTTTGTGATGATGTGTTGAGAGAGAAATATTCTCTTTAGCCGATTTGGCCAAGATAGGGGGATATTCTCTGATTTGTGAGAATGACTAGGATGAGTCACGTGAAAAGACATGGAATTCCTTAGGAATCGTGTGCAAAGTATGAGAGGAGCTGAGGTTGATCTCCCTCTCTCCATGGCCGGTCACATATGTCATGTGAGGATCGTATTATTGTTTGTGGGTCCCTTTGTTGAGCATGCGAAGCTCAAGAGATCTTATCCACGTTTTTGGATAGCCATATATAGTTCAGGCTCAATTTACGAGCCCTGAGTGTATTTAAGAGGCTGAGAAATAGGCTTGAGCACTAGGTAAGGCGTGTGCCTATCATGTGAATCTATCCGAGATTTTGAGGAGAGATTTGAATCGCTCTCCGATATTTTGTGAAGAGATTTGAATCTCTTCGAGATTTTGTGAAGAGATTTGAATCTCTCCGAGATTTTGCGGACGGCTCAAAAATCTCTCTGTAATTTTTGTGAAGAGATTTGAATCTCTCCGAGATTTTTGCAGAGAGATTTGAATCTCTCCGTGATTTTTGCAGAGAGATTTGAATCTCTCCGAGATTTTGCGGACGGCCCAAAATCTCTCCGTGATTTTTGCAGAAAGATTTGAATCTCTCCGAGATTTTGCAGACGGATCAAAATCTCTCCGAAGATTTTCTTAACAGATCCGTATCTCTCTGTGTCCAGCTGGGACTCGGCCTGGAGAGAGAGAGAGAAAAGGCTTTGTACGCCCGATTAATGTCTCTATGAGACTTTGGCTCACTTGTCTTTGACCAACGTATCTTGCAGAGATGTGCTAGGAATCAATTGTGTGTCCATATGATGAGCCAACAAGACCAGTGTATCTCGAAATGATGTTCTAGGAGTCTGTCGAAAAGGCTCAGAGGTAGAATAACCAACATATCTCGCGGGGATGTCCTAAGAGTTATCCGGAAACCTCAGTAAGTCGAGTCAGAGTCTAGAGCAGACATGACCAGTGTATCTTGCGATGATGTACTAGGAATCAGTCTTTGATCTCAAATAGGGTGAGTCGTGCTTACAAGAGATATGCAAATCTCCGCTCTGGCTCATAAGTCCGTCGGGGACGTATTTACGCATCTACATAGCCTACATGACCAGCAACATCTCGTTGAGAACGTATACTAGGAATCATGGCATCACAATTAGCTGTGTCTCGCGAAGACATGCTGGAATTGTGGTTGTTCTGGTTTTTAAGTCTGTCGGGGAAGTTTTACGCTCTACAGAACCTACGTGACCAGCAGTATCTCGTTGAGGATGTGCTCTAGGAATCACGACATCACGACCAGCAGTGTCTTGCGTGGACGTATACTAGAAATCGTGGCTAAGGATGCCTTGAGGACCAAGGTCTTAATCTCTCCCGCGAGAGTTAAATTCTGTCTATAGGGTTGAAATGACACTTTTGCCCTTTATCCAAATTTCACCATCTACAACAAGGTAGAACTTATCTTAACTTGTTGAGATTTATGGTATACCGGTCATAGCCTATATAATATAGCTAGTTGTAATCGGTCATGAGCTACATTGGAAATCAAGGTGTAACCGATCACAAGCTATATTAGAATGCAAGTTGTAACCAGTCACAAGTTACTTTGGGATCCAAGGTATAACCGGTCACAAGATGAATTTGGAAGTTAGTTTTAATCGATCACAAGCTACCTATGGGAAGCAAGATGTAACCGATCACAAGCTAACTCAGGAAGTAAGGTGTAACCAATCACAAGCTACCTCTGGGAAGCAAGGTGTAACCGGTTACAACTTGGTTTGGGAAACATGGTATAACCGATCAAAACTTACATTTTGAGGCTGGTACAACCGATCCGAAGATGCAAAACTGAGTTTCCAATATTCACATATCTCTGTATATTTTGTATGAAGCTTGGAATTAGGGTCTGCTAAGAAACTTCTAGATGTCGACATTATTGGAACATGTACATAGCTCTTATCATTTATTTTTCAAAGATATTCCTTGATACTCAAGGTGATCCCATGTCCGAAAAAGTGAAAATCATTTAATTATGATTTTCATCATATATGTTTTAATTACCAGCAATTGAAGCATATCCTCTGGAAAATATTATTAGTTAATGTGTTAGACTAATAATAGAAGTTTTCTATGAGAGTTTTCGGACAATATGGTTTGGCATTTAAGTGGAAATAGGAAAATCAAAATTAGGTACTTTAATGATAATATCTTGAGAATATTTTCGGTTTTGGAATTTTTCTTGTTGTTCAAACAACCTTGGCGTATAAATACTTGAGTTTGCATTTCTTGCAAACTATCCTAAGAGCCAGACAAACTTCATTCTTGTTGTTTCTGGTGGAGCTATCTATCTGGAGAGGAAAGTATCCTAATTAGGTGAAATCTCTTACGACCGCTCGTTTAAAGACTTCTGTGGGATCAATAAGCTCTACGAGTACTGTTGGTGGGAAACTAGATAATTGCATTGTTATTGTAGTTTTCGATTATTGATTTGGTTGACTAACGGTTGTTGAAAATTTGGTTGCACCTAGTCTGTTTATTCTTGAGAATCTTCTCTTCTGATATAAGATTCACTCAAACTAGATCAAAGTGTTGACGGGATCTTTAGAACCATTTTCGGACCTAAAGACATCTTGTGATAATCCATTGTTAACAGACTCCTTTCTGTGCGTGATTGATTAAAAGAGGCTTGAAGTGGTGTTGTGCAGGTTATTGAAGAAAAACGAAGATTTGAAGACGACGAAGTTTTTCTTATTAGTTTTCGTATCTTGTGAATTGTGTGCACAAACCTTGATCGGCTGGGATCCAACTAGAATCAGTTTATCTTTGATAGACTTGATTGATTAGTTGCATGAGATCGGCATCGCTTTATAGTTTCTCTTTGAGATCTACATTGATTGATTGCAAATCTATTGTTTGATTATTTCGGTAATCAAAAGATAAATTGATCTAACCAGACAAAGAAGTTTATTAGATTAAACTGAAGAGCCTTTGTCAACAACTCATAATATCTTCTAGCAAGATTGATTAGAGTGGTTACCAAATAAATTCTTCCTTTGCTGTTTGGAACATGATCCAAATGACTTGTTATTCACGTGCGTAACTCTAGAAGTCGAAGGCGGAAGGATACTGACAAAACTAAGTAGCTAGGGGTAGTCTGCTTGGTCTCAACTATACGAAAGTTGGTATTAGATTTTGTATAACGACTTAATTCTGAGAGTATTCAAAATTTTACTAGGTCCCGGGGTTTTTTGCAATTGCGGTTTCCTCGTTAACAAAATCTTGATGTGCCATTTACTTTACTATTCCGCAATTATATTTGGTTTATACAATTTAAAGTAAATTGCACTTGTACGTTAATTCCGCAACACTTGATATTGATCCTATAGAGTTTCGGTTGTTACCGAACCTATTATCAAGTGATCACTTCGTTGTCGTATCGTCTCGATCTTGAATCCATAGTCAATCACACAAGTGATTTTGTTGTTGTATTGTCTCGATCTCGTATCCATAGACGATCACACGAAGTGTGTACCAAAGTTGTTGTATTGTCTTGACTATGTCCATACACGATCACATTCGGTAAAGGACTTATAGGTGGATAATTAAAAGATTGTGGTGTATTTGGGTACCCTCGTCTTTTCAATATATGACGCCAAATCGTTATGCTTGCAAAGCATACTTGGAAAGGCAAATCAACGTGTATTTTTCTGGTGAGAAGTGAAGCTTTACGACCTGGTCACTACGCTAAGAGTGACGTATCGGGGAGTTTCGGCCTGCTCGACATAGCTCCAGAGGCGTGATTTTCAAGTTTGTCACAATTGTATTAAAAGAATAAGGTATTTATAATAACTGAGCCAATTATTACAAAATTAACAGTGAAGAATCTTCTTCCAATGGAATAAATTTTGATTTACATGCGACCATCTAAAAACACTCACCTCTTAAAACCGAAGAACTAAAGATTGCTTGACAAGCATAACAACCTCTCCTCTCAACTTTTTGCTTTTTTGCAAGAAGATACTCCCTCCGTTTCTGGAAAAGAGATACTTTCACTTTTTCAATTTGACCTATTTTTAGGCTAAAATGAAAAAGTGAAAGTATCACTTTTCCAGAAACGGAGGTAGTATATTATTCCTCTCCTTCCACAAATGCTAAAGAACAACTTAGTTAAGACTATCCTCTTACACCTTCTTGAAGATTATTTATGCTGCAAGCTTCAAAATGATCCAGTATCTTATAAGGAAAAACCATACCAATCATGAAAGCACTTATAAAATGCAGCCACATATCACTTGAAAAACTACGATGCATGAATAGATGATTAGTAGTTTCATCTTATATCTGACGTAATTCACATTTTTCATCCCTTCTTTTTACACCCCCGTGTATCAACATATCTAAAGTAGGTAGAGAAGTATGAAAATTAGCCCAACGCATAAATGATACTTTTGGAGGTATACCTTTCTCCCATAAATTGAATGCAAAACTTGCACGCATACAAAATGTTCCTGTTTTATTTATTTTTATAGTATATACTGCAATATTTCCACATAACTATTACATCTTGAAATCACATCCATGGAGGGGGTAAAAAAAAAATTTACGACCCCTCTCTCATTGAAAACTATGACCGAGAACAATATACTTCTAGATTGACCGAGAAATATTTTGAAGAAAATATGTAGAAAGATATAAGATTGTATTTGATATCAGAAAAAGAAAACAATTCCATAAAAAAGGTATTCCATGGAAACAAGATCCTGACGGAGGCCAGGAATGGATTTACATGGAATTAAGCTAAAAATTTATCTTAGCTTACACTTTTTATAAACCGACCCACGGTATCAAGGAAATAAATTATAAATTAAACGAAAAACACATTATTTTCATGGATGGCTAATTCTATGAAATCGGCTAATTCTATGGGATTGGCTCCTATCAAACATAATCTAAGAGTTTCAAGTTAAAATTGAGGCGCACATCCTATGGTTTTGACCATAAAATTTATATAGTTGTCCGAAATGATTTACCGTGTTATCGGAATATACCACAACAAATGTAGAACAATTTGACTGAAAATTATTTTCTAGCGAAAATGCTAACCCTACCGACAAAAAATCCCGTTAAATATCCTGACTGAAACAAGTGCAGGTCCCACTTTTGCCCATTGATTATCCAGATGCTAGAAGGTTTCCCGGATACCGTCCGATCCCCTGTCGGGATTTTTGACGGGATTATCTGCTGTAGGTGTAGCATTACTCATTTTCCTATCCCATGCGAGTTGCGAAATTACAAAACCAATTAGATTTTGTCTTTTTATGGACAGTACTCATTATGAAATCCTCTCAACCATAATCTAATCCAAAAATTCCCTATAATTCATCGTCATCTAGACTTCTACTTTTTCTTTTCTGCCTATTTCCCTATTAACAAATAGTTGATATATTTGTTTTTTATTGGTAATCTGATGTGGAACCCACCCAAGGTTTAGGGGGGTGGAGAAAAGAAAACCACCGAATCCGACGCTGACATGCGCCGCACCCTTCTCTCTCATCAGCCAACCAACAACTTGCTCTCCCTCTCCCTGTACGAATTTCTCTCTTTCAATTAAATAACAAAATACTTTTTCATTTTGGTGTGTGAGAGATGAAATCACATACTACAAAAATTGAAGTTGATCTAATCTGTTGATTCCTCTCCTAGCTCAACACGCCTCTTTCTATCCCCCAAAAGCCGTCCTCTTATCATCTGTCTCCTGTTTCTCCCCCCTTTCTGTGTATCATATACACATCCTAGAAAAAAAACATTGAAACCCCACTATGACCGACCTTATTCCCTCCTTTCCTACACAACTCTTCGGAGTATTTTTAATTGATTTTTCTAGTGGATGGTTTTTTCGTTTTTAGACCATTCTCAGTGGATAAACTATCAAAAGTTGAACAGAAATCCCACATGTCTTCTTCACATTCATATGTTTCGGAATTCTGACTCTCCTCATGTTTGTTATGTTTTTTTTTTTCTTTCTTCCAATATCCATGGACTACTTACTCCAACTATTTTTCACGTCCCGCTTGTATTTGTATCTATGCACAGTTACTTCATAAATCATATTCCATACATCTCTTACCATTCAATTTCATTTATCAAAGGCTATAAATGACAACACAAGGAAACATTTAAAAAAGAGTAGTAATATTCTTGGTTTATTAATATATTAACGCACTACACGTCATAATTTCTCAGCAACAAAAAAGGGAAAGAAGAAAAAGTAAGGGTTTGTAGTCACCGGTATAACTCATCTTTCAAGTTTTGTTTAGAAACGAGAAATCCTTTCACCGGTGATATTTTGACCAAAATACCCTTACCGGAAAAAGTTGAAAATTACATAAACCTCTCTCTCAATGTCAAGAAAGGAATCAAGCTCCATTACAAAAATAAGAACTTCGATTCTTTACCCTACTCAATAGAGCTTCGGTTTCCTCTCTAATTTAACCAAAAAGAACCAAGAAACAATGAACTTCTAAACGAACAAATCAAGAGCTTTGATTTCAACTCCTCGAGATACTCGTCTTTCAACTGAACTATCAAGACTAGTAGTCACAGATTCTTCGGAATTCATTGATGGTGAACTGGATCTTCTTTTTTCAGGCCGTTGATGATGATTCACGATTCCACTACCACCGGAAGTCGACGTCGTTAAAGAAAGATCGAGATCTGTTTGCGTAAAAACTTTCCTTTTAGATGGTTTCGCTAATGATCTTGATGATGGATAAAGATTATTATTGTTACTGTTATGATGATTATCGTCTAACTTAATGATTTTTTTCATTTCCATTGTACTAAAATTAGGTTGTTGAGCTTGAATGGAAACAGATAAATCATCAGACTGATCAAATGTTTGGATTTCAGTCCCATTCATAACATCAGAAATTGGCCTCAAAGTTCCCCCTCTAAGAACAGTTTCTACTGCTGTTTGACAAATTTGCCAATTTCCTGTCCATAATAACCCCACAGCTCCATTAACAGGATTTACTGTTCTTCCGCAAGCCTCGAATAACAAGGATTGAAATAAAGCTGCAAAAATTAACAACAACAAATTAGAATCAAAACCTAAATTTCAATTAAAATTAATGACGAAATTAGGTTTTTCTTATTTTGTGTTCTTACCAGGTCGTTGTGATTCAGGAACAGCAGAGATGAAAGACATGAGACCAGCTCTCCCAAAGAATTTAGCAACAAAAACAGTAGCATGACCTTGAGCTTCAGGAGACTCAATCCATTGTAAACAAGGTCTTAGAATGCATGATTCACTGCATCCTTTTCGTAGAACTCGACATCCATTGCAACTCATTTTGAGATCCTTTTCTTTAAATGATCAAAGGATTTTGTAATCTTAAGAAAATCCTAAGAAAAGAACAAATAGTTATCCGAATATGAAGAGATGAAGAAAACTGAAACAGAGAGAAGAAAAGTGAATGAAGAAAGAAAGAAAATAAGAAGACTTGTGAGATGGAATGAGAAGGGGATATATATAAGTAAGCAGAAAGTGTAGAGTCGAAGTTAACTTAACCATGGTTTAATATTTTGTATTAGTGGTGGTTAAAAGGAGTTTTCTAGAGAGAGAAATTTTTTTAAAGGAAAATAAAACTTAAATTTGGGTTCCAAAGTCCTGGGCACCCGCGGCTCCGTGTTTCCGCGAAAGGTTGTTCCATCACCGTTGGATTCCTTGCGTGGAGATCGAGAAATGACCCCTCTTTTTTTATTTTATTTTTTTTCCGTACTGGTAATTGGATTTTCTTTATTCCTAACTTCTGTGGGTAGTTTTACGTCACCATATGCGTATTTCGGAATTCGGATATGTATACGGATTATAATAGTGATTTAAGCTAATTACTAGTTCAGTCGGTTCTGATTCTCAGCATAAAGACATCTCTGTGTTCATCTATTAGATTGGACTTTAAATTCATTGGTTAAGACTCGTTCAATTGTTGTGGAATACATTTTTCATTTCCTTCCTCATGATCCATGACCTGTTAAGTGTTAACCACCTCAGGTAGGTGATTTGGGGTCATTTTAGTGGTTGTTCTCTCGGGGGTGGGTCTGTAGCTTTGTGGCGGATATAATTGGTGTTCGGTGAGATATTTGATGATCTGCTTATTTTCTTTTCTTTTTGTGGCTACAAGGACCACGGCGAGAGAGAAAAAGTTAGTAAGTGCTAATTAAAATTTGAATGTGACCTGTGAGTCTGTGACCTCAAAATAGTCACTCATATCGGCCAACAAGCTTGAGTGCTAAACCTTAAATATTGAGCTGAAAAACCAACTCAGTATAAATGTCGGTTTTTACTACGTCTAAATTCTTAGTCACTAAGGAATTATTGTTTGGATAATTGCATTCACCCTAACATATTAAGAAAAATTATTACAGCGAGAGAAGATCTTGGAGGAAGATTTTCTTAATAAATTTTCACGTATCAAGAGTATATATTCATTCATAACAAATATAACATTAATACAACCGTTATTTTAATTAATTTACGATATGTAGAACTGTTATAATTGCGTTAACGCCAAAAACTGTTATCAAGTTAACAAAATATCTAGGGAAAGATTTCCCTAATAAATTATACCAATAACAAAGAAAAAAAATTAAACAAGAACAGTAAAAGAAATGCATGAACAAAATGTTGGAATATTTTCAACTATGCTATCCAAGGGGGGGGCAACGCCCCCGGAAGAATTTTGGTTTTACACAATTTGTTTTGACCGGTTGAAATCATATCAGAATCTTCGTTTCAATGACGCCATTCATGTCTCATTGATGAAGAGACGACATTCCCAACATATGCAAAAGCATCTATAAATAGCATCTCCTTTTTCTGGTTTATCACAACATCAAAAAACAATCTGTTTTCTTCTTCTCTAAAAGCATCATCAGAACCTTATACAGTGTGATTCTTGGTCGGGTCAAGGAAGTACAATCCTTGAATTCGATTACGGTGTTAGGGCTTCATTGAATCCTGAAGGCATAATTCGAGAGACTGTTGTACTCGCCAAGTTAATTGGGAAAGGTCGAATTATTGTCTAAAAGAATCGAAAGAGCCTTGAAGTCAGGGGTACACCATTGTTTTGTTTCTGTGTTTTTTCATCCTCTTGTTTTTAACCCAATTTTCCAACACAAAATTCAAAGAAACGTATTGCCAAACATAACTGAGAGTAATTGTAGATTCTCCAGAATTGTGGCATTGGTTGCAGGACTATAAGAAATTTCATAATTATCGAGTGTAGATAGCAGCTTCCACATGTCAATTGAATAATTCTTTGTTGCAGTAGAGCTTGGCAACCCAGGTCCTACTGGTGCTGGTTTTGTTTGTAGAGCTTATGTTTGAAGGTTTTGAATTCGCACTTGTAATGGGTCTGGGGACTCACACCATTCTTTTTGTTTAAACAATGGATATGGTACTTGCTTTGAAATGAGTTGGTGTTAATAATTTTAAAAATGAAATTGGTCTCTGATCAAGTGGGTGTGCTTCGGAGGTTTATGAAGAATGAAGTCCTTTGGATTACTGAAGCTAGATTGTAATGACACGTCCCTCCACCGATATTGTCCCCACTTAGCCAATACGGTTATCCGGCAGTGTGGGGTTTTCAACGAGCATCGCGCTAGATTGTAATGACACGTCCCTCCACCGATATTGTCCCCACTTAGCCAATACGGTTATCCGGCAGTGTGGGGTTTTCAACGAGCATCGCTGCGGTTATCCTGCAGCAACTTCCCAGGAAGTCACCCATCCCTGGATTACTCCCGCCCGAGCACGCTTAACTGCAGAGTTTTTTGCCAACTATGGAGCCAATTGTGTTGAAAAGGCCTCGGTGTTAGGAAAGGACAAACCATTACCTATATTCCTTCGACGAACCCTACTGCCGAATCGTGGTAGTACAATACCACCACCTTAAATTGGAGCCGTCCTCGGCTCCGGAATATATATACAAGCCCAGATCTCCGACGTTCCCAACCCCTCATGAGACTAGCTCCTGGACCAACCCCGTACAACGTACCTTCCCACCCTCGGCAGGTGACGCGTCGTCGGCTCTGATACCATTTGTAATGACCCGTCCCTCCACCGATATTGTCCCCACTTAGCCACTGCGGTTATCCGACAGTGTGGGGTTTGCAACGGGCACCACTGCGGTTATCCAGCAGCAACTCCCTGGATTACTCCCGTCCAAGCACGCTAGACTGCAGAGTTTTCTGCCAACTTTGGAGCCAATTGTGCTGAAAAGGCCTCGGTGTTAGGAAAGGCCAAACCATTACCTATATTCCTTCGGCGAACCCTACCTGCCGAATCGGGGTATTACACAGATAGCAGGTATACTAAAGATTCTTGACCGGATTCATTGCGGGTGTAACTTTAGAGAAATGAAATTTACTACAGATAAGTTGGCCAAAAGAGGTGTCGAACTTTATTGTGGAGTTATCTAGGAGTATGAAGTTTATCATACATCTTGAACAAGTTGATAAAAGTTATTATAGATTTAGTACGACGTTGTTGCAGCTTTAGTCTTTCCTTGGTTTATTTGGTAAGTTTTATTTTTGTGCTATGACATTCTGTTAGAGCATTGCTCGGTCGAACTCACAAGTGTTGCTATCTCAAGCTTGTTGTCAAATTTAGTTGTCAAAACTATATTTTATTTCTAGTATACATTTAGTCAGGTCTCGGATTAGGATAGAAGTGTGTAGTTAAGATTCGGATATCACTGCGTTCTACCATTTGAAGGCGAAGATCAACAAGAGCTTTGGAGAACTTCAACATCAAAAGGTAAGACTCAACCACCTATATCTCAAGTTTCCACCATTTCAATCTACGAGACATTGTTGCATGACTAAATTAGACAGTACATTTCGAGTTAAGTTTATCTTGAATATCTTCTTAAAATATTTGTTCATACTTGATGAATTTGATTTATAACAATTTATTGTTTAACATAATTATGATTCAAGATTATCATTCGAAAATAGCCTGGAACAGTGATATGTGTCATTGATGTTATTTGGGAATGTTTCAAATTGATTTAGAGAGAAATATAGAACTACTGTAAATCTGGATACATGACAATATGCATACCAGCTCACATACTGGGATAACTTTTATAAGTCCAGAGCTGTAGTACATATACTCAGTACACATACTGGCGTAGCTATAGTTCAACAACAATTTTATGGTACACATACCCGGTATACATACCATAAAAAGTTTGTTGCTCGTGAACCATGGTAAAGGAACTGTTGGTTTTGAAACCGGAGTGGTATTCGTACCCGGTACGCAAATCGGAAAAGTTTTGTGAGTTCCTAAACTCATTTTTGTCTTAAGGGTACATATACCATGACAAAAATAGTCACGAACAAGGAAGAGTACACGTACTTGCCCAGTCGAATATTTTCAGATGCATCAAAGTTATTTCTGTGAGATAATCGGTATTTGAACAACTCTTTAAAAACATTATCTAGATATTTTTGATCATATGTGTGATTCAAGAAAAGTCTTAAAGTGTTATATGAAAATGGTTAAGCTTATCGTTCAATTGGCTAGTTTCGGCTAACCTTCATGAACATGTCATTGTACACAGTTCGGTTACGGTCCATCCTAACCAGAATGTATATTCTATTATGTTAATCTCAAAGTCAAGTTTTTCATCTAACAGTGATTATTGATTGATTGGTTCCAAAGGTATCTTACCTTAAACCTAAAGAAACCTTGACCTTGAAGTCTATAAAAGGAGAACCTTAACAACCGGGATCTTTAAATCCCTGACACTATTCTTGTGTGTCCTAGTTGTAAACTAGAGTCGTCCTCTCCTTCAAACCCTTCTAGGATTTAGCGACAGAAAAGACTTCACTTGGGGATTCGTGAAGCCAAGTCCAACTATCTTTATCTTGTTAGTCGAGTATCCTAAGGCTTAGTCCTATGGGGTGCTAATCTAGTAGCTAGATTAGCAGTCCACATCGGCCAGGACAACCTCATAAGTCCTATGGAAGTGCTAATCTAGCAGCTAGATTAGCAGTCTCAGTGCTGTTTGGTTTAGCGCAACCAATCTGAGCCGTCAGATAAAAAAATAAATCTATGAGCGCTGAACCATTCGGCGAAAAGGTGATTTTTGTGGCGTTGAACCATTCAACGCAACTATCTCGCTGCTAGTTCAAGTGTGAGCAAATGTTATGAGAGAGAACTAGTGTTAACAAGTAGACAACATTTTTTTTTAACTGCAACACTTTTTTGCTAATCTAGCAGCTCAATCTAGCCCATAGGACTTAGCTTGATCTTGTTTTGATTGTTGAGACGCTCACTCAAACATAATAGATAAAAATCACAAAGTTCTATTCGTCTCAGACTTTGTGATTCCACAAGTTTCGACTTATGAGGTGAATAATAATGTAGGCTGCTCTCCGGGAAGCATAAGTCTGGATTTTGAGGTTTGCTAGACTTTGTCTATTGCAATCGATTTCCTACCTCACCTTGATCTTTGATCAGAATGAAAATCACACATATAGGCTTATCTGTGGGAGGCAAATTGGCTTAAAGTCTTCAATTGAGTTGAAACAGCTCTTAGGCTATAAAAGACATCAGCTAAGGGAATCATTTGCGCAGAGTCCTGCTGGGATTCAAGAGGCGTACACTAAATTGTTGTGACGGTTTAATTAGGTCTCAACTACATTCCAATTCGGAGTTCTGATAGTAGGCTAGGGTCTGTAGCGGCTTAATACAATTTGGTGTTAAAATTCTGGACTAGATCTCGGGGTTTTTCTGCATTTGTGGTTTCCTCGTTAAGAAATTTTTTGGTGTCTGTGTTATTTCTTTTTTCGCATTATATTGTTTATCTTTATAACTGAAATATCACAGGTTGTACAAATCAATCAAAGTAGATACATCCATCATTATTTGTTGGATACGACTTGATTGGTTCTTGGATATTGATTTTTGAGATCGTCCAAGTACTCTCACACATAATCAGGTTCACGGATTTGGTTATGTAAACTTTCTGATTGTGAGAGAAAGAGATATAAGCTCTTCGTATAATTCCTTAATTGAGATTCATTAAGTTGAACTCTCGAAATTGTATTCGAGTTTAGTCCATACAGGTTGCCTAAGAAAAAGTTGGTGGTGTATTTTGGTACCCCATGTTTTCAGTTGGTATCAGAGCAGGCAAACACGTTTAAGACCTAATAAGTTTATACATAAATTTTGACTAAACTTTTATGTCGCCTTCTTCACCACCTTTAATGCTTCAAAAAACAACACAACGACTCTGTCACCGCCATTAAAAACTTTGTACCCTTATAGTTCTTTCTCTATATGTTTCTCATTGCGGTCGGCATGCGAGAAAAATTTCTCATCTACAATATATTTTTATTAAGGTTCCAATTAGGAAAGAGTATGGGGTAAACTTAAAAATGTGACTTATAAGATTTTGTAGGCCATTGTTATTTGTATTATAATATGTTCATACTTCGGTTTGTGTACGACATATTCGGAAGCATCCAGTCGTATTAAGTTAGTTTGCTATAATTTACAACCAATCGGATGGTTGAATCTTTTTTCATCCAATAATGAAAGTAGGTGTAATATAGGTTTGATAGTCGGTTTCACCTTTAATTGTATATGAAAAATCTTCTGGTAGAAACTTTGAATTAAGCTAAATATCACTACATTCTATACATAAATTTTGGAACATGATGCTAGATTTTATTATACCCACCTGCATATCGATATAATATTAATATCTCACACTAAGGTGAATGCATATGTTAACATTTCATGTTGGGGTATATGAACTACGCAAATTTCATCTTCACCAAAGCTCGCAAATCCTAATTCATTGTATATGATCTTGGTCCAATTTGGATGTTTGATTTTAATTTAATTTTTGTGTTTGATGATTAAACTCATTTATTATTTAAGAAAACCTAAATTACTTAGCGCTAGTTACAAAGTTTTGAGTCCTATAAGATAGGGCTTGTTTTGTCCAAGTCATTTACAAAGACTCCTTGGTGAGAAAAGTAAAGCGAGGAGTGAAAAAAATGATTTAAATTTTAAGATTGAGTCTTCTATGTTATATTCACAAGGTTCACATTTATTGCTTCGTAATGCTTGTAACCGCACCAACTCTTATGGTTATCAAGGAATAAAGAAGAAAGCGGTTAACCATTATGCGTTCTTAAGACTAAAAAATCCAAGAAAAAAAAAGTAGCTAGAACCTAAGCCTTGAAAGATAAATCTAATAAACGAAAATTTGGACTAAAATCAATTAAACGTCCCTAATTTTCTAGCATGAAACCATTGATCGCTCATTCTGTAATTCGTAATTTTAGTCCTTATTTACGAGGAACAAAGTTGTGAATATGAGGAGTTGGCATTATTTTCTTTTCCGCCATGAAGATCTTGTGAACCTCCATAGAACTCTATATAATTAGCATGTAACGGTGAAGGGATACGTCGGGTATGATGTCCACGTGATCTTGAATTTTCTGAGGTTAGCAATAAATATGATACCAGATCCTTACTATTCGCATGCAAGACTTAGAACTGCGTGGTAAAGCCAAGCCACCATCATATGATGATTTGTTTTGCCTAATTGTTTTTATAAAACTATGTTTTAATATTATTTGGTGCAAATCTTACGAGACGATACGAGAATAAGATTATCCATGGATCGTTTTGGTTTTACCTAAATACCACCCACATTTTATTTATATACCACTCACCGTTTAAAATCACAAAAGGTGTAGACCTAATTTAAAGTGAGTAAAGAAAACTCACCTTCTCCACTACCGCCCTAATATAGTAATACCCATTGCCATTATCACTATCACTTACAACAATCTCAGTCACCAACATCACCGTCCCTCTTCATAATACTGCATATAACTACCGATGGATCATAGTTACAAAGTTTTCAAGTCATATTGCATTAAATTGGAAAGGCCTTAGTGTTTGTTCCTATAATAGAGCCAAACAAATTCTGTGAAATTTACATCGGAGTTTCTCGAAATTGGAATCATGACTAAGATTAAAATCAAAACTCAATTTATCTATAAAAAAGATTAAAACATAAACGAACAAAATAAAATAAGATTAAGATCTGACTTTATTTCTAAAACTAAAATCATGATTAAAAATAAGATTAAAACTAAAATTTAAGTCTCAATAACACTAAGATCTTGATGTTATACGTGGTAAATTATATTCCCACTAATAGACGACCTAATTTAAGTTTTAAGGCAAGTAGGAGGGAGGAGTATTTTTAAGTATTTTTTTATAATTATACCCTTATGAATAATAACTAGTAAAATTTAGAGATGATCTCAAACTATACAACGGATGTTCGTAAATTTTATACCATTGAAAAACATTTTAAAGTAACACCTACGTAACGAATATAAACATGGCTATCAAATTATACATATTTCTTATACTAATAATAATCAATTAAAATGGTAGTTTTAGAAATACCCCTTTATTTGATAATATAGGTCACCTATTGGTGGGACAAAATTTAAAAATGAATAGGTCATGCATTAATGGGACGGAGGGAGTATTCAGTAAATTGAAGATGGTAAAGACGGCGACGGCCATGGTGATTATAACCGTTTTAGATGATAATTAGGGAGAAAGGTAGGTTTTTATTACCCAACTCAAATTATATGTTTTTCAAAACCACAACACAACATAGTCATAATGAATACAAATTCTAGAACATTGTGTTAACTCTGAATTTCATCACACCAAGGTGAGTGTGGTTAATCTAGCGTAAGAGAAATGTAGTCAATATCAGATTTTAGCCGACCGAGACACTGGTATAACTTTGTATCGAGGAGATTATCGTTGAAATATCGGTTCCAAATTTATACCTATAATTATTATATCGAGAGTTTTTCATACATAACACTTATTAAGATATAAAACTAGTACTCATTTTTCAAAAAGACCACCAAACAAACTCAGGAGATCAACAAAAACTCGATATTTATATAAAACAGATAAAAATCACACACAAAATCAGAATTGCAAAGCTCAAACCTAAGATAGTTGTTGATTTTGATGTTAATTTTCAGAATTGCAAAGCTCAAACTTTTTTTTTTTTTTTTGCTAGAAAAGAAATTGAGTTATAGAAGTGGATCAGATTACAGAGTTTTGAGTAATGAAGTGATCAAATTGCCATTCACACGAGATATAAAACAAAATCCCAACAAAGCAATTCATTACTCTAATTAGTCAACTTTGAAAAACATCAAAATTGAAACAGACCAAATTCAATTACAAGCAACAATCTCAATCTCAAATTCAATATCATCTACACAACCTAAACATCTAGTAACCATTCGATGAAATCATTAAACACACTGCTTTGACATAAAACCCTAAAATCACCTAAAAAATGAAATTTTAAAAATAAAACCAAAATCGAGTTGATATGAAGAAGATTTATACCTTCAAAATTCATCGATCTTGAAAATTCTTCAAACCCTAACAAGAAATTAGAAGAAAAAAAAATTCAATTAGATTTATATGAAGAAGATTAACAAAACATAACTCATATCAAACAAATCGCAGATTAAAGAATGGAAAAATAAAAATGAAATAAAACAGATCGATTGAAAATAAAATGAAACAGATAGAAACCGATGATTGAAATGTATTGACAAGATGAGCGAATCGATCGATGAAGAGAAGATTTGTGATGTTCACTAAACCCTAGTTTTGATGAAAAGAAGAGAGAAGAAGGGGGGATAAGATTTGTGCGGTTTATTCACGATAGGGTAAACTTGATAGAATGCACACGGATTCTTTCAAAGCGGTTCAAACTACTAATCGCTGAATATGGTGTAGTGAATCTAGCGTAAGAGAAATGTAGTCAATATCGATTTTAGTTTTGTATAACTTTGTCGGGGAGATTATCGTTGGTTCCAAATTTATACCTATAATTATTATATCGAGAGTTTTTCATACATAACACTTATTAAGATATAAAACTATTTTCATTTTTCAAAAAGACCACCAAACAAACTCGTGGAGATCAACAAAAAACTCTGATATTTATATAAAACATATAAAAATCACACACAAAATCAATTTCAAGCTCAAACCTAAGATAGTTGTTGATTTTGATGTTAATTTAAGTGCAAGCTCAAATTTTTTTTTTTTTTTCTTTAGAAAAATTGAGTTATAGAAGTGGATCAGTTACGAGTTTTTTAATGAAGTGAGGCTGATCAAAGTACCCATTCACCCGAATGCTTGGTCGCTTTATCACCAAATGATCGAAACTTCTATGAATGTTTTGGAATTCAAAAATTGAAAAGACTCTATTACTACCAAGTCCAGAATAGAGCTGCTGTCCCAACTGGTTTGGCCTTGTTTATTTAAAAGATAAGAAATAACATTCTTCGAATCACTGAAAATGCAAATGTTGTCCATCATTCTTCCTTTAGCCCAATTAATCGCTTCCCATATTGCTAAACTTTCAGCTTCCTCAGCATCTCTGGTTATTGTTGTATGAATTTTGCATCCCCTGTAGGTGCATGTTATATCATTAGCCACAATGCTAATCCCTGCACTGTTAGTATTTGAATCATAAGAAGCATCACAAAAGATTAACATGCAGTCCTGAGGTGAATTTCCATTTCTAGGTTGTCTTGATGCATTAGGGATTGTAATACCAGCTTGCATACTAGAGGGGCTTGCATACTAGTATCATGTTGCATGTCGTTAGTTAGCCTAATAGCATACCTGGCAGTGGAATCTTTGTTCAGGCTTAGGTTTTGAAAAACATGCACACATCTATCCCTCCATATACACCAAGCAGTAGTGATAATAGCACATTTCTGGTTCATTGATAGTGTACTATTCAGAAGGTCTTTAACCCAGTCTTTGGTACTGATTGCAGTATTTCGATACTGCTGGATGTGAGTACCCCATGGAACTGAGTTCCACACAGAGACAACAAAATCACAATGCAGAATAATATGCTTAGCAGTTTCAGTTACACTAGATTGGTACATGCTGCAGATAAGGTTATGATTAGCATTATATCTACCAACTTTAAATTTAGAGGGAATGATATTTTCATAGCATTTCCACAAAAATAACTGAACTTTAGGAATAACCGGAAACCCCCAAATGGTTTTATAAATTGGATCATTTAATTAATCTTCTTATGTCAAGTTAAGTGTTTTCTGTTGAGTTAAGCCTCTTGATTAGAGATCGCCTCGTCTTCGATCTAAGTTAACCGTTATAACACCTCAAAGCTCCCGAATGGATCATCTTTGATGATCGGTAGAAGCTAAATTGGAATGTTATTTCACCGTTTAAACCTTCTTAGTGAGTTAAACAAAGTACAATGGTGGTGAAGGCAAGAATAACTCGAAGTCATCGAGTTTAGTTTTCCGGAAACTACGGCTGGAAGGAGTATAGTGAGCGCTTCGTTAATAAGTCTCATCTTGATCCAACACTAAAAGCCTCACAGCATCAGTAGCAAACCAAAGGAATCCTATGGTACAACTATCTTCGGGGATTTCCGGCAGTCCGCATAGGTAGACCGTCAGCACAACAACTGGTGAAGGTTGTCATTATTATCAACCTTATCCAAGAAAAAAATCTTCCGATCTAACGTACGGATGATTAATGACTTCTGGCACTAGGAATGTTAGGACAAATAATGATTAATGCATAGAGAAAGTACCAAAAGCGATGTGTCGAGACAGCTTTTCAAAGATTGCCCTTTACGGTCAAGACCACTTGATTGCTGAGATCAACACGCTAGCATAAATGGAATCATATTACAAGAACTTTTTTCACCCTACACAGCAGAACTGTTGTACTTCATCCTTAACCTTTTCGAAAACAGTTCGAAGTAAGTGTTGTGTACTTTTCTGATGTAGGTAGGGACGGACGGGAGAGCCGAGGCACAAGAGCAACACTGAAGGTGATGGCAAGCACCTCCAGGACGAGTAGGATTCTCAGGAACCGGGCCATAGCGGGATCTAGTGCACAAGAAGGACTGACGGATTCCCGACAAGAGGACAGTTGGCAAAACCATCAAGGCGAGATTCAGGCACCAGGCATGGGCATGGCAACTGTCGACGAGGAAGTCGATCTAGGCCGAGACGATGATCTCCCACCCAGAATACTGAGGATCAACCCGAGCCAGATGATGCAGGGGGACATGGAAGACGGAAGAACTGCATCAGATACCGAGGAAGAGGAGGAAGTGCAAATGATGCCAGGAGGAACGGAGGCGAGAAAGGCAACCGACGGAGTACCAACGTGCACTAGAACAAGAAGGAGAAAGGCTTAGACGAGTGCGCTTAGGAATGGGCGACCTCAACCGAGACATCCCACCAGCAGCAGTTGATCCTCCCGTAGCTCCAACCGTTCCCCCCGTTATCCCACCGGCAGGACCTCCAACTACGCCCCCAATGTAGCAGGAAACCAAGTGAACGGCCACTCTAGCCATGAGAGCACCGACCCAATGTTACTTGCTATCTTGGCGAGCCAAAGAAGGCAGGAAGACCTTATGAGAGAGAGGCTGCGAGAGAAGGAACCTAGCCCTGGAGCATGAAAACTACCAACTCCGCAACCAGGAGAGCCGGGTCAGAGGGTCGTCAAGTCGAGGCACTTCTAGCGGTCACACCCAGTCGAGAAACACTCCAACCCCATCCTCGAACCGAGAGCGCATGCCCGACCCTAATCGCTCAAGGGGAGGGTATGGTCCACCCGAGGATTCTTCGATCGAGGAAGAGGCGACAAATGAGGGTACGGATGCGACAACCAAGCAAAAGATCGAGCAACTTAAGCGAGATGGTCAAGAAGGCGACGAGGAAATGGCGGGGACGATAAGTTGCGAAGTAATCGTCAGTGAAGCACATAAGACACCATTTACTAAGGAATTGGATCAGACTCCTTTCCCGCCAAAGTGTACGTTGCGGATCTTCCCATCTAGGTTTGACGGCACGGGCGACCATTGGAGAACATATCAAAATGTATAGCATGTCTTTGTTACAATGGAAGAATTACGATGTGGTCATGTGCAAATTCTTTCCAGCGAGTCTGGAAGGTGAGGCAAAGAACTGGTTTTACACCCTGCCCGATGAATCCGTTGGCACTTGGTGGAAACCTTCCTTGAAACTTACATGCACAACAGTATAGCTCGGCCCGAGTTAATAAGCTCTTTTTAAGCACACGGAGATTTAGGGAACCATTGCGGTCTCTAACATACAGATGGAGGAAGTTGTGTACTGACATCGGGAAGGTACCGGTCGATCAACAGATCTTCGGGTTTGAAAATTCATTGAGGAAGTCAGATCCTATTTGGATAGCAATGTACACCGAGAAACCTAAAACGTTAAGGGAAATCAAGAAGATGCAAGAACACTACATCGCCCTAGAAGAAATACAGGAAGGAGCACAGGATAGGGGAATACAAGAAGCAAACACTACAGTAGAGGCAATCCCACGAGAAGATCCTAAGCGACCAGAGAAAAGGCCGAGCACACAACATCACGAGTCGAACAAGAAAATTTGGGTCGAGAAAGGAAAGAAGCCTCGCCACGAACCCAGATCCTACACTCCACTAAATGCACCATTGGAAGAAATATTCAAGGAAGTAGAAAAAAGGAACGACATCAGATACCCGAAAACGAGGGGAATTCAGTTTGATGAAACAAGGAACCATCCCGAGTTTTGCCATTACCACCAGTTTCGTGGCCATTCGACCAATGATTGTCGGGAGGTAAAAGATATCGTCCAGCATCTGATTCGAGATGGATACTTGCGACATTTCGTTAAGACATCGCCGACACCTGTTCAGCCCGACGCACCAGTGCATCAAATAAGAATCAATCGTGGTACCCAATTCTCCTGTAACACTATCTCGCACTCGGCAACTCAAGGGTTTGACTTGGGTACCGGTATCACTTCAAGGATTCATAAAAGAGATCAAGCGAGAAAGGAAATATTTAGTGTGGCCAAAACTCTGCCCATGGAACCTTGGATGATGCAGCCGATCACTTTCTCAGCAAAAGACGTCCCCTCGAATGGTCAAGCACATGGAGACCCCCTAGTGATAACCTTACTTATCGAAGAATGGGGTGTCCGAAGGATACTAATGGACAGCGGCAGTTTAGTCGAGGTCCTCTTTTATGATACCTTCAAAAGAATGGAGTTATCTGATGACATCTTAATCCCATCGACCTATCGAATCTACGGCTTCAGCAGTGCAGTGGACGGTACCAAAGGGAGAAGTCACCCTCGAGTCTCGGACGGGGAGGGGTTCTAGACACACTCACCACCTTACGCGTGGTCGACGTTGTGTCACCATACAAGCAATCCTTGGTAGACCCTGGCTCGCAGGAATCAAAGGAGTAGCCTCGGCATACCACCAAAGACTGGGGTTTCCATCCTACCTAGGGGTAGTGGAGGTGTTGGGCGATCCCCAGGCGGCGCGACAATGCGTACAGATAGATATCCAGCAGAATGAAGAAAGGCGATCGAGGAAGCACCAAGAAAAGAACAAAGCTAAGGATATAAGGGCGGGAGAAGAACTAGAAAAGGTGATATCACAAGCCATCACCACCTATGAAGCTGGCGAGAAGGAGATCTTATAGCAATCAAAGGAGCCGACAATGGTCGATGAACCAAAGCCCAATTTCTAGGCCTTAGAATCTACTCGACAAATTAATTTAGGCACCGAGGAAGAGCCTAAAATGGTGAGAATAGAGACTCTATTGACGGATGAACAAACACAGCAGTTGATAACTCTTTTGAAAGAACACATGGACGTATTCGCCTGGCAAATGCACGATATGAAGGGAATTGACCCATAAGTCTGCTCACATCACTTGAGAATAGATCCCAAGTTCAAACCGACCCGACAAAAGATGAGGAGAATTGCACCCGAGCTACAAGTAGTGGTGGAGGCCGAACTAAAGAAGTTGCAAGTAGCGGGAATTATTCGAAAGGCTCAATATCCACAATGGATATCTAACATGGTGATAGTCCCTAAAAGGAATGGAGGTGTTCGAGTCTGCATCGACTTTAGCGACTTGAACAAAGCGTGCCCGAAAGATAGCTTCCCCCTCCCCAGCATCGATCAGCTAGTAGAATCCATAGTTGGATATAAGGCAATAATGCTCATAGACGGGTACTCGGGGTACAACCAGATTCCCCTGGCCCCTGAGGACCAGGAGCACACATCTTTCTTCATACCCAGAGGATTATATTGTTACACCAAAATGCCGTTTGGGCTGAGAAACGCATGCGCCACCTACCAAAGATTAGTAGAAGACATGTTCGAAGATAAAATACACAACACCATTGAGGTATATATGGACGACATGCTGGTCAAGAGCAAGGTGGCCACCAACCACATCGACGACCTCCGAGACATATTTCAAACCATGAGAAGATACAAGATGAGGGTGAATCCTGCTAAGTGCACTTTCTGGATTACCTCGAGAAAGTTTCTAGGGTACATAATTACCGACAAAGGTATCGAAGCCGACCCAGATAAGATCATAGCAGTGGTAGAGATGCCATCATTTGTGACGATTAAAGACGTACAACGGTTAAACGGGAACTTGGAAGCCTTGGGGCTCTTCATCTCTCGATCATATGACAAGTGCAAGGACTTCTTCGGGACATTAAGGAAAGGAGAGAAGTTCAAATGGACCGAGGAATGCGAAGAAGCTTTCCAGAAGATTAAGCAGCACCTCGCGAGCCTGCCGGTATTACAAAGGCCCGAGCCAGGAGGTACTGACCATATATCTTGGGGCGACCAGTTATGCCATTAGTGCCGTCCTAGTCAAGAACGTAGGAGGAGAGGAAAAGCCGGTGTATTTCATAAGCAAAACCATGAACCCAACGGAGAAGAACTACACCAGAATCGAGCAGCTGATATTAGCATTGGTGTTTGCAACACAAAAACTTCGGACGTATTTCTAGACTCACAAAATTCGGGTGCTCACAAAATCCTCCATAGAGTCAGTACTCGACAATGCAGCCAGGTCGGGGCGGATCTCCAAGTGGAGCGCATAGATCAAGCAGTTCGATATCTTCTATGAGATGAGAACAGCAGTAAAAGCACAGGCAGTGGTCGACTTTCTGGCAGACTTCCCCTTGAGCGACGAAGAAGAAGTAGATGACATCCCCGGAATGGAGGAAGACCAAGAGGATCCGTCCGACTTACTCGAGACCTGTAACCCGACACGATGGGAAGTTTTTGTGGATGGATCATCCAATAGAGACGGGTCAGGCCTTGGATTGGTCTTCACAACGCCAAAGGGAAAAAGATGGTCCACTCGTTTAGACTCGAATTTAAGGCAACCAATAACGTCACGGAATACGAAGGCTGTGATACATGCTCTGCGCTTTGATAGTGGAGATGGGAATTCAAGATGTAAGATTAACAAGTGACTCTCGGTGGTCGTCCAGACAAATCAGTGGGCGATCGCTATACACGACCCCTTGTTACAGAAATATTGGGAACTCGCCCAATTTTACATCGGCCAGATACCAAATATCAAGTTTCGGCACATCTGTAGGAAAGATAACCGCCACTCGGACGCTCTAGCATACATCGCTTCCATGCTAACGGATGCAAGTGTTGAAGGCATCGAATTATGAGAATCTTAATGCCATCGGTACCGAGGCAGTGGACATCGGCGCGCACGTGGCAAAGCAACTACGACCGTCGGTATAAGGTAGATGATTGGCGAAAACCTATCCACGAGTATCTAGAAACAGAAGCGCCCAAGGGCGACCCGAGATCAACAAAATCAAAAGCAAAGCAGCTGCATATGAGCTCAGAGATGGCATTACATACGAGAAAATCATACCTAGGACCATTATTAAGATGCCTGAGTAAAGAAGAGGGGCACACAATCCTGAACGAATTGTATTATGGGGCCGCGGGAAACCACAGCTCGGGCCGTAGCCTAGCAGCACAAGCCAAGACTATGGAATATTTCTGGCCTTACATGAACGAGGATGCAAAGCATATGGCCCTCATCTGTGACGAATGTCAGAAATTCGGAAAGAAGATACATGCACCAGCAGTGACGTTAAACTCGGTAATCAGCCCTTGGCCTTTCGCCAAATGGGGGATCGACATCGTGGGACCATTGCATGTCGGATCGGGGCAGAGAAAATACTTAATTGTGGCTACCGACTACTTTACTAAATGGGTAGAGGCCGCTCCATGAAAGTATATTCGGGATAGAGATGTTTTTCGATTCATTTGGGAGCACATCATCTGTCGCTTTGGAGTACCGTCGGCAATCATCTCGGACAATGGAAAACAGCTACATGGCAAGAATATCGACTTGCTATTCAATACCTACAACATCCGAAAGAGCAAGTCCACACCCATTTACCCTCAGAGTAATGGACAAGCTGAGATCACAAACAAAACCATCGCCGACAACCTGAAGAAGAAGCTTGATGGAGAATGCGGAGAATGGTGCGAAGAGCTTTACAATGTTTTGTGGGCATATAGGACAACTCGCAGAGAGGCAACCGGATTATCACCTTTCATGTTAACATATGGGACCGAAGCCATCCTTCCAACGGAGGCGATGATACCTACAACAAGGACCGAGGCGTGGAGGCGAAACATCTCGAGAGATCTTATCCTGGCCAAGCTCGACGACCTAGAAGAAACAAGAGAAATGGCTCTGCAAAAGATGGAAAATTACCAACGAAGAATACAACGAG
This sequence comes from Papaver armeniacum, assembly GCA_023531295.1. NCBI lineage: Eukaryota > Viridiplantae > Streptophyta > Magnoliopsida > Ranunculales > Papaveraceae > Papaver > Papaver armeniacum. Next base: position 39,011 of record JAJJWW010000532.1, read on the forward strand.
AGTATAACAAGCGGGCCCGACCAAGAGAATTCCAGCCGGGACAGTTGGTGCTAAAGGACCTACCCAATTATGAACGTGATAAAAAGGGCGGAAAACTAGAAACACGATGGGGAGGGCCCTATACCATTGTCGAGAAGGTCGGTGAAGGAGCATACAAGATACTAAAACCGGACGGAACACCCGAGCCACGACCGTGGAATGCTAAGCGATTAAAGATATATCACCCATGAGAGCAAGTATGATATATTGTCATCTATTTCCTTGAAAGGCCACGTGGGGTTGGAAATGTGATAATTGTGTCTAAATGGCCGTTTCGAACCCGAGGCGATGGCATTGTGCAAGTGTCGGTGCGGCTTACACTCGAATGGTCGTTTCGAACCCGGGGCGATGGCATTGTGTAAGTGTCGGGGCGACTTACACTAAGACGGGCTATTCGAACTCGGGGCGATGGCAGTGTGCAAGTGCCGAGGTAGCCCTAGGGCCCTGGTGGTTGGAAACCAGTGGCAGATTGTCGAGACATGAGTACTCGACAGTCGAGCAGGCAACATTGCTCCCCTCGCAAGTGGCCGAAATCACTTTCCCAAGAGAGTTAATTGATAACTTCTTGGGATATCGATCCCATAGAAATTAGGGAGGACCAAATACCCTACCACTAGATCTTGAAAGACGGTGATGAGATACCTCAATCGGGACATGGCATTGGGCCCGATGACCCTCCCTATTAAGTGTGTTCGACAGAAACGGCATTTACGCTAACTGATCTACTCATTTTTATGCAGGTACACACAAATTAGTCGTAAAAATAAACCACATATCATCGGCACAACATAAGTAAGAATGTTAACGTGAACAACAATGTAAGAAAGCAAGAAAAACAACCGAATTGGCGACGCAACACCCCATTAAAAGAAAATGAATGAGAAAATAAAGGTGTTCGAGCGGATTACAACCCAATGTAAAGGGCGAAACAGCGACGCAGCGCTACAAAAGATGAGCCTACTCTTTGGAAGGAGCCGACCCCGGAACCACCCTCTTGGCAGCAGCATCGTCTCGCTTCTTATCAAGAACCGCCTTTACACCGGCTTTGACCTTCGCAACGAGCTCATCATTAAACTTCGCCTTTTCAGCAGCAAGGTCGTGTGTCAGCTGCATCGACTCCGCCTCAGCAGTGGCCACCTGCCCGAGTAATTGAGCCTCCCTCGCAAGGAGCTGCACCTCTTTTCCCTTCAATCGGGCATTCTCCTCTTCCAGCGATGTTACCTTCCTTTGCTCGGCTGTCAAAACACGGGAGTATTCAGTAACATAACAACAACATCAGGACAACAACAATGAAAACACAATACAAGGGACGCCACCTTCAAGTAAAGGGGTGACTACTCTAACGGTATCTTCGGACTCAGACAAGCTACACTCAAGGGAATATATCTTAGAGGAAAGTTCTAGATAGCGTTGCTCGTTAAACTCATTGGAGGGGCAGTATTTCTTATGATCATTCCATTCGGCTCTCTGCCGAGAATGTGCTATCTGCAAACCTGATAACTGAGCTCGAACCCACTCCAACTCCTCAGAGACTTTCTTAGACTCTCTAAGCTTCTCAAGAGATTCTTGGCTACACTTTTTGGCGGCACTCTTCTCCCCCAGAATCCGAAGGCGATCTGCGTGCAAATCTCGGACTTGAAGCCTTAACCGTCCACACTGACTTTCTAAGTTATCGACCAACAACGTCTTGTCGGCAGCGATACCCTGGAACCGAGACAAGCTCGCCCTAAGATTATCGATCTCCTCGGGGACATACTCAAAAGTCACATAAAGATGCGGTAGGGTTTGAAGACCTTCAATCTCGGTTTTCCAGACGATCAATTTTGTCATCCTTATTGACAATCCTTTGTTGTAAATTCGAAACATGAGCCCGTTCTATGTCAATTTCCCTCTTCAATAGGCGATACCTCGTAGCAGCATCGGCCTCCACACTAGAAGTTTCGGCTAGGAAGGTAGTACTAAACTCAGGATATTGGCACTACAGGGACAGGTGGAACGATCATACGAGCGGAAGAAGGGGCATAAATGTAGGTGTAAATAATCCACAGGGACAGGTGGAACGATCCTAGACGATGGCATACCAAGAGGAACAAGCATTAGAAGTATCGAATCGCCTCACCAGATCTGGGCGCGAGAAAAGAGGAACTAAAGCAGTCCGTGAGGTCAACATAAAGGAAGAGAAAGTTCAGATGTGATGCTCATCGGGCACGAGGAAAATAAATGCACTGACGGAGTTGGTGAAGAGATAAGAAGAGCTCGGTCAAAGTGAGACTCGGCCAGGGACTTAAAGGGCGACATCGGTCATCTCCACCAAACAAGCGACATCGGATAGTGGGATATCGGATGAGGACATCACTCGGCTCGGCTAGATATCTCGACTTGAGCAAATAAGAATATCGGCTGAAGCATCAGCTGGTCGCCCAAGAAGAACATCAAGGAAGCTACACCATGCCGAACACCGTAGTATTGATGTATCATCATCTGTGACTATAAATAGAGACTATGTAGAGAGGTAAAACCCAAGTAAAAAGTGAGGAAAGAGAGCACACCTAGAGTATTGAGAGAGAAGCATTCATCTTGTAATCTTGAACCAAGTAATAAGATCATCCCTTTACCCCCGTGGACGTAGGTAATCATACCGAACCACGTATATATTTCTCTTCCTTGTTTACTTCATTGTGTATGTTCGAGATTCATCGGATGTAGTAGTAGGATTTCCTACATCTACAGGGTAATTACGACACATAGGCTCGGACATATCATGTATCCAAGTATCTCTAAAAGCATGGATATTGAAACCATTTCTAACTTACATCGATTATTGAACGTCGATTATCTCTAAAAGCATGGATATTTTCGAAGCTCAGACTTAAGCAAATTGCTATCATACCGTCGATTATTGAACATGAAACAATGAGACATGAAATTGAGATGAAACCCATAAAACATAAGCAACAATCAGAAACTTTAGAGTAAGGAAATATTATTATTTTTTAGCTTTTTTTAATCCCCATCCTAATACTGTATCGGCGATATATTTGTCTCAGGAAAGTGTCGAAACCGGTCGGCAATATCATGGCCATCTCGGTTGAGATAGACTACATTGAGTAAGAAATACACACAAATTAGAAAACGTTTTGTTCCTCAAGTATGATCCCGATGGACCCGGATACCCCACACGTCTTGGAAGTTGGAACCTACCCGTAAAATGTACTGCCTAGTGGGTCGTCGGGGCACATGTATTCTGCGGTTCAAATTCATTTGGGAAGGATGAACCACGGATAAAAATTCTGGTCTTTTTCTTTCGTTTGCTGTTTTGTTTTATTAGGCCGATTCTGGAAATCTTTTTAGGATTTTATTGTTTCCTACTTGTATAGGCTGTATCCTAAATCAGGCTCTATCGCAAATTCGCCATTGAATGCGCGGCATCTTCCCACACAGTGGACTGACTAGTAGGCCCACATCTGACTCATTTTTCACCACTTTGCGACTCTAGTCTCTTCCATATTTTCCGAAGTTTAAATTTTATTAAAAATATTCCCAACTAAAAGAAATTACGCAAGTTGGAAGTAAATGAATGAGTAATTTCTTGGAACAAGGTGGTGCAAGTTGGGTGATAGTACGTTATGTCCATCTTGCATGTGTATTGTGTTTTCTTTGGTTTTCAGTAAACTTGTCGACGACAGTATGAAAGTCAATTTCAGATGGTAAATATCTATATCATGTACTCCATCCGTACCTATTATATAGGCGGAGAAGTATTATTCTTCTTTTAGAATAAGAAAATGTTTAGTTTTCATATATTTCTTTCTACTTTCCAAATTTATCCTTATCTTGTTACAATACAAATATTATTTTATATATTTCTATTAAAGCTATATTGTATCATACTCATGCATCATTAATAGAGGTGCATGTGAAAAAAATAACTTTGGAAGTGGAGCTCCGCCTATCTAATGGTACTATAAAAGTTTTAAACTCCGCCTATATAATAGGTACGGAGGGAGTATAATTGTTTTGGATATTTATGATAATAGAAATTGCTAGTTGATCTTTGAAGCTTCGGATAATAATACTTAAATTCGTGTCATTACCTGTCTCTATTTGGAAATGCTATATCTACCGCCAATATCCTGAAAAAATTGCGAGAAGGATTGACGATTTCTGGCTGCCCTCTATCATTGGGATTACCAATGGTAAAAGTGGAGCCTAAATTGTTGTTTGAGACTTTGAGTCGGGTTTTTTCACAGAACTTCCTGTTGGTAAACCTAGCATTTTCTCGTGCATAGTCGTTACATTTTTGAACTTTGCAACTGGGATTCGTAAGGCATAATCTCTTCCAAAGTCTCGCGTGGCAATCTTACGACCGGGTACCATATAGAGTACCATAACCAATGGCCATAATTTTATCTAGGTGTGAATCAGTAAATCCCAATTTCATGGAATGCGGGAAAAAATGAAAGAAGGAAACAATCAAGAATGTCCAAATGAAATGACAATACCGACATAAGGACGAGAACGATAGGTGTGGATGGGGACCATGGGGTACTATCGTCCTAGTCTGAGACGACGTGGAGTCGTTATCCAGTTTTAAGCAACAATCCGAGTATCCAGAGTGAATCCTCAGGTTACCCCACCACAAGTTGAATGCTCTAATTCTCTCCAGCTATGAACAGAGAGACCATTGTTCTTTCACTTTACGATTTCAAAGTTATCTCTTTTTCTTTTTCTTATTATTAAAAAGAATACCACCCATTCTTTTTCTTTCAAGCCTAATTATTAGTAGGAAACAATACTGACTGAAGAAAATCATGGAAAGCTATAAAAAAAAGGCCAAAAATGGGACTAATAATAATGAGGCGAGCTACGACTGAAATTTGAGTATGAATGAGTAATGATAACCAAATCTTATTACGATCCTACTGATGATCAAACAGAGTAATAAGCTTTAGCCATACATTTCAAATCATGACTTGCTCAATGTCGGTCCTTTCCGTCTTCACTAACAACAAACAGCGCAAAAGGAAGGGGGCCAGCTTAGGCTAGCTCTTACGGCCTCCAAGATCCAATATTTGCAACTGTAGAAGTATCGTTAATGGGTGAACAGTAGCTTGGATCCAGAATGAGTGCTGCGTTCAGCTTAGATCCAAGTTGGAAAGACACATGGTGCGTTAGTTTGAAGCTAACGTCTTGAAGCATCATCGCGCAGGTTCTAAATGCGTATCGAGAGAATAATTTCTTAGAATATTCTTCCACACGTGAGTTTTGAAGCTGCGCTTTGACCGATCAACACGGTCAATACGCGATTTCAAAGCTGCGTATTCTTTATTCAATCTGTAGCGTGGACGAGTCAACACGGTCAATACGTGATTAGCAAATCGCGCTTTTGAGTTTTCCCATAATACTGCTGATTCCAATCTGCGTGCTACGAATCTTCAAGCTGCGTATCGAGATAGAATCTTGGATCCCCACTGCGCCCGGTTGATGCATTTTGGTGACGTGGATCCAACATTCAGCTTGAATCTTGGGTGACGATTAGAGCCAGCCTTATAGGCACAAAAACATGAGGGTTATATCAACGTATGCCGCAACAGGCAACCACGCTAAATAGTGTCCCCCAACAAGTGCAAGGTTGCAGCAAGAAGTTACCAAATTCCACGAGAATTACCAATCCAGAGGATTCGATGGTATGGTCTTGACAACTCAATGTAGCAGTCTTGCAACAAGTGCTGTAACTTGGCAGTCTTGACCGCTTAAAATTATTGGTCATAGAATAAACCAAAGCTCATGAGGTAGTATGACCCATAGTTGAGAGTGGCTGGAATTTGGGAACTATGTTTTTTATTTTTTTATTTTATGGTTATTGAATCAGCATTCACAAGGGTCATTTTGCCTCGGCCAGTTAAGTTTGGTTCTCCCACTCAACCTTTCCTTTTTAAGAGAAGCCTCCAAACTAATTTATTGCGATTTTGTATGTTATGTTGGAAAAGTAGAAGATAAATATCTTCGAAAGGCCATATTAAAGCAGATGGAATTTACTGGGTCACTCATGAATGTGCACCTATCATATTGTTGTCTTCATTAAAGGGTTAAGAACTGGGACTGGGCAACATAGAAAACTATATGCAACTCTGGATTTTCATCAGCTCCCACTTGTTATGAAAAAAAAAAACTACCCTTTTTGTCATCTTTCCTTCAGTGGATGATGACATGTAGTTATGACTAGTTGTATAATGTTGTAGAGAGACAGAGATATTATAAGAGACCCACGTCCTGTACTCATCTCCTCCACTGGTTTAGCCGTGACTCCTCAAATTCCAAAAAGTCGAATTGCCCATACGGCCATACCTCTTATTAAGAAGCCACGATAAGCAGAAGCTCTTTTCTCATTTTAAATACTTCTCCCACTGTCACGGAAATATTGTTCCAAGTTTTAAGATGCTCTTCTATGCCCCCCTCCATCCCTCTCGCACCCTTGTAAGTTTCCTAGTGATTTCGTAAAAGATTCCAGGGTACTACTGGGTGTCTAGATCTTCTTTATGACCAACACAAGATTATGATTAAAGATGGGAAAACCCTGTTTTACTACGAAGTGTCGAGGTTTCTACCATGAAAAGGACAATCAATTGCTCCGCATATGTTATAGATTCCTTTAACCAAGAAATGCAAATCATAGATGTTAAAAGTTGAACAAAAGGAATGTACTCAAGGAATGACATAACTGGTGATGATCTCAAAAACTAGATGCCACCTTCACATTATCAAAATAAACTTTAATAATATCCATCTCTGCAATTTGGTTTCTAGGTGCATGGAATTAGCTCAGTTCATCTATTTTAAAATGTGAGCAACTGAACCAAGGAAAGATGAGAAAGTTCTGAATTGTTCATTTAATAATATATTGAGAGTGTACGGTGATGTTGTAGTGATGGGCATTGGATACCATAAGACCAGAGCCAAAGATCCAATTCCACGCTCAGTACCTGCACAAGGGATTCTGTTAGATCTGCAGTACGAAAACAGGTAATCTGAAGAAAATTCAAAAAGAGAGGACATCACGGCACTGTAAGAAGAAGCTAGACTGTATTCTTACTCCAGTCAGTGAAAACCCCATGAGATCACTGTCCAGAGGTACTCTACAATTTTCAGTACAATGGTGAAGATAGAAACAGTCCATCCTGGTAAAAACTTCTGTCTTGTGACAGTTGAGTGGAATTCTATTCAATATTGAGGAAACTTCTAACAGGATGAGGGATGTTAGGATGGAATTTTGTTTTTTGAGGATCTCTACCATTTACAGTAATAGTACAATTTTGCTCAACATGACCTTATTCTTAATGACTTCAGAAGTGAGAGTAGAATAGTTGGACACATATTTGGCTGAGAAATTCTTAGACAACATTCCTAGACATAACACTGCATGTTTGGCCTAAATCAGGATGGGTCCAAGCTGAAATCTCAGCAAGTGAACAAATGATCTAGTTGCCGTGTAAATCAACCTCGTATAGAAATGATCCAATCCAAAACGTTTACAATTTCAAATATTGGAGAGTTCAAATCGATCAAAGATGATGAAATAGATGACTAGCAATGTATAGCCAGTATATTCCCTTGACATCTTATGAAAGTTTAATGAATTGGTTTTGTATAATTTATGACTTCTACTAAGAGAAGATCACCGACAAATCTAGCTCTACCTAATCCCCACAGCCAGGTGAAAGTAGCTTTCTATGCCAAAACCATGTAAAAGCTAAGCATGTATAGACACTAAGAAAAGTATATACAGAAATTCACTCTACCTGTTTGCCTGATTTAATCTTGATCAACTCCCTCATTTTCTCTACAGCATAAATAGAGCAAGCGCGTAACTCAACTTCCTCCTCTGTACCTGAACCTATTTCATTGTTGGCCTCAATGATGCTAGATAATGTTGAACTGTATTTCAATACACCAAGTTGCTTAAGCACAGCTGGAACTATATAATCGGCGAATATAGTAATAGAGCCTATGTCATTAAATTCGCCATATCCTTGACCCTTAAATGCTCCCCACAAATCAGCTGCCAATATCTGTGCTCTTTTGTACAAGAAAACCTGGTGACCTTTGTACACTGAGTGATCCCGAAAACCTGTAATGATACGTGAAGAAAGTGAAACATTATGGAAGATCACTTTGAAGAACAATCTAACGAGCTCTACTAGTACTCAATAATCAATTTTCCGAAATTATCAGTCATAAAATATTTAACCAATTCAACATCTAGTAGGTTAGCAAAGAGAGATGCGAATCAGAGGCATAAGAAATTAGTACACAAAATCTGTACCAGGAAAATGGCGGGTAATAGTGGCAACAAGAGACACCGCAGATTTTCCACAGGACTCCACTATATTTACTGCTTTTCCACCGAAGTTCCTCTCTAGCTCTTTGCCTACCTACATTAACCAAAGATATAACATTAATCACATAAGAGTTTAGGATATGGAAAATGCTGAAATGGGATGATATTCACTGGAATGTCATGCGAAAAAAAATAACACAAACAACGAAGGAGAAAAATAAGATCCTTAGAAAATGTGAATTATCAGAAAGTCAATTACAGAAAAGTAACTCTTTCGAAAATAACAAGTGAACGCCACTTCATAATCTACTTAAACCTAAGCAAGTTCATAGATATTTCTGTTCCTGAAAAGTAACTCTTTAAAACCTCTATGAAATCAACAAAATCAATGGGCTAATGAAAATGTTTAAGGACAAATGGGTACCTCATGCAGTAAGCGAACACGTTCATCCTCCAACGGAAGTGGTCGAGGCCACTTCAGTAACTCTCTTAGTTGGGGACCTGTTAACAATCTCCATAATCAACTCCACTTCTTGAAAGCCAAAAAAACACTGTCTTCATCAAGTGTGTTTATTAGATGAAGCCACATATAGTCTTACCCGTGTACTTTTGTAGACGATCAGCATCGAACACCGACTTATCTTTTTCAAGAGCTTCCTTCAACCCAGAAGCCAAGTTGTCATAATTCAAATCCTTGTCTAACAACAAACAAATAATGAACATCCCATTAATTCCAAACAAAATTACTTTCAACAAATTAAGAAAAACCCATAACCTAATTAGAGAATTAAAAAACTAATCGAGACATACCAGGCCAGAAACAGAAATTCAAAGCATCCAAAACAAACAAATACTGAACAGTTAGCGGCCCATTGTCGAAATAATGAATCCCTTCGTAATTCCATTCAACTTTTGGAATTGAACCTTCAATAGTATCGACCACCTTCTCAATTCCTACATTATTATTTGTTTATACGAATCAGTTCATGATACATCACATTATCAGTTTCAGAAAGTATTATTGTTATTATCAATTTATCAGAAAGCGATATAGAGAGAAAAGAGTAACCTGAAGAGTCGACGACAACATGAGAAGAATGATTTGCTACCCAAGCAGAACTTGACCTAACTTCTTCCATGGCGCCTCTCTCACCCTTGTCTGGTCTGGTTTGAAAAGAGTTTTTTCTAAAGCCCTAGAAAAAGCGTGAATATATTTGAGAGCTACAAAACCGGAACAGTGTTTGGGTTTTAGGAAAGCCTTTACTCGTGCCGTCTCGCGGAGTGGGGAGGTTCGGCGTTTCCCGCATTCCAACTACTTGCTTTTCGCGCTTCAAAGATAACGGCTATGTGTACTGTTTTGCTTTGATGCTTTTTTTTTTTTTTTTTTGTGGCCAGAAAAAGTATTTTATTAAGATGCAGAGTTATACAAACAGTCTAATGAAATGGGGGCAGTCACCCTGCCATTGACCGGCCAAATTGTTTGGTCAATACATCATCCGCCATATAATTAAACCTCCTACTAGTGTAATTAGTTCTAGAAAACAGAAAATCTTCTAAAAGGAAAACGGGGTCATTAAGTATAGCATTGCTAACCAAGAAGTTTGGCTAATGTTATTCTGCAAGTACAATATGATATTCTGAGCATCACTAGAAATGTTTATATTGTTTAACTACATCCTCTTAGCCAATTGGTTATCTTCCAAAACAGTCATACTCTTCGCTTCATCTACACTTCTAGCATTCCCCGGAATCAACTTGCATCCTTAGTATGTCCCCGCGACATCTGTGATAACAATAGCAATACCAGATGAGTTATTGTTTTCATAACAACTATCATCGCAATAAAAAAATCTGCAGTCACTTGGTAGATCTTGCAAACTTGGTTTCTGAACAACAATGGGAGCAACTGCTTGGTTATTTACATTGTTACCAAACATAATATTCAAGTCATCAACCATTTGCATAGAAAGCCTAGATGTCGAAAAAGAATTCTGATTTTTGCCTTGAAATACTTTAAAACACTTGTCTCGCCAATGCACCACGCACTAGTAAAGATGGCACCCACTGATCACTAAGGCTTTTACTAGTAATACACTTCCTCAACCAATCTTTAACATAAATATTACCATTCAAGTCTTGCAAGATGTGGTGACTCCATCGATGAGCAGACCACACAACAGTAGCAAAAGGACAGTGAAGAATCAACTTTCCCGTTGTTTCCTGAGAATTACTATCACACATGTTGCAGTAATAATGATGGTTTGAATGGTAAGGTGCTAGCCTAGTTTTAGTAGGAAGAATGTTTTGGTAACACTTTTATATGAACAGTTGTACTTTAGGAATAACATCTAATTTCCATATGGCTTTATAGATTGGATCGATGTTCTGCAGTTGACTATGGTTGTTAGTCAGAGTTGTCAAAAGTCTATAGCAAGATTTACGCGAAAAGGAACTATTCCTGGCATGAGGCTAGACTAATTTGTCTTCTCCGGTGATAGGTATCCTGGTATTAAAGATTTTGTTCATATTTTTCGTGGTGAAAAAAGCCACTAGGAGATTCCTATTCCATTGTTCTGTATCTTGTTCTATAAATGTGCTGACCTTATAGTTAGGGTTTGGTTGATTAATGCTAAGAGGATATGAAGCATTAAAAATCCAAGGGTCCCTGAAAGCACATACAGTAAAACTTCAATAAATTAATAATGTTGGGACTACCAAATTCTATCAATTTAGCGAAATATTAATTTATCGATAAATTAATAAGTTATTAAATTATCGAAACATTCTAAATTTAAGTTCCAAAAATAAAATAAAATATTTATGTTAAACTTAAAGGTTTCCTGTAATAACAAATATATTGATGAGATATTATTTTCAGTTCAAATTAATGTCTAATAAATTTTTGGCATAAATAAAATAGTATAGTATAGTATATTGTATATTATGTGCATAGATTTATACTCCCTCCGTACCACATATATAGACGGAGGGACCAAATCTCTTAGATTAAGACTTCTTTTTTGATTTCATAAATATCCATGGCTTTTCTTGTTTTACCCCTTATTATATTCCCTATGTTAGAAACATAAACTTAAATGTGAGGATAACCAAGCAACATAAATAGGGGTAAAATGGATAAAAACCATCTTGAAATTGTCACTCCGCATATCTAATGGTACAAAGAAAATGTCATACTCCGCCTATTTAATAGGTACGGAGGGAGTATATGTTTTGATGTTAAGAGGAATGATTTCCTCCTACAATTTGAAAAACGCACTCCTGAACTCTTCAAGGGATTATAAAAAAATAGAGATAAAGTCTATTGTATAAATGCGAACAAAAAACAAGCAACTTTTGGAATTTTATTTTAGTAAGGCACCCGTAATGTAATTTATATTTCATTATACATTAACTTAGAATGATTTAAATCATTCCAAGTTAGTTTAATAAGAAAATAAAATAAAAGTTTCTTGGTTTAATTTATATTTCATTATTTTATTTTACTATCCACTATTATAATGATTATTAATTTATATTTCAGTTGGGCCCTTTTGGACACTTAAATTTTTTATTATCTTATAAATTTAGCGAGGTTATTAATTTAGTACACTGTCCCGAATCGGGACTGGCAAAAAATATTATTTTAGCGAAGTTATTAATTTATCGCGGATTAATTTATCGAAGTTCTACTGTACATTGTTACCAGTTATAATATCCAAAATGCACTTATCCCTAATGACATCTAAAACATAACAGATGCTTCTCCAAACAAACAAACAAACAATCCTTACGTTTTTGGTAATGAAGAGGATGATAAGCTTAAAATATTTGCATCTAAGAATTTTGTTGTGTATCTTCAATACAACTACAAGATTAAGAACTGATAATGGTAGCAAGCTACCTTCTCTGCAAGCAGAGCCTAAACTTTCAGAAGAATGATTTTAATTTTTCATTGGATGAATTTCTCTTACAATGATTAGGTATTAACCATGTCTAAAAGAAAACAGGAGGACATCAAAGGACAAAATTACATCACTTGATCCAATACTGAGCTCAAGGAAATTAGCAATGAAACATGATTATCTCTAAACTACCCTTACTGATTTAACCCAATACCAATACCTAACCTATCATGAGCCTTTGGCAATACTCTGGGTTCATGACACAGCCCCTCCCATCTGAAGATCGTTGTACTCAAGGATAAAATACTTTAGTTTCAAGAATACCATATCCCCAACTGCAAAGACTCTGTCTGTCCTGCGTCGATCAGCAAACATTTTCATCCTAGTCTGAGCTTGAGAGAGTTCATCCTTGAGCAATTGAAGCATAATGTCTCGCTCTTTTAAATAATTTTCAATTGTTGCAACTGAAGTAGATGAGGGAGGAACGGGAAATACCAGATGTGGAGGCTGATATCCATAAAGGGCTTGAAAGGGAGACATTTTGAGACTGGAATGAAAATTGGTGTTGAACCACCTTCTGCGAGTGGAAACCAATTGGCCCACTACTTGGGATGTGAATTGGTCATGCATCTGAGATATTGCTATACACATGCATTGGTTTTCTCTGTCTGACCATCTGTCTGAGGATGGTAGGCAGTACTCAACTTCAGTGTAGTCTCTAATGTCTTGAATAAAGCCTGCCAAAATTGGCTGATAAATATCTTATCCCTGTCACTAACAATGGAACTAGGCAAGCCATGTAATTTGAAGACATGTAAGAAACTCCTTAGCAACTGTAATTGCAGTAAATGGATGACATAAAGGAATAAAATGACTTTACTTAGTCAATCTGTCAACTACAACCAATATAACATTCTTTCGGTTAGATAATGGCTAGCCTTCTATAAAGTCTAGAGAGATATGCTTCCATGATGAATTAGGTATAGGGAGAGGCTGCAATAAACCACCAGGGAAGGAGTGATCTCCTTTTTTGCATTGACAAGTATCACAAGCACATACAAACTCAATAATATCTTGCTTCATGTGAGGCTAAAAAAATGTGACTTAGCTCTGTTGTAAGTACCTCTAATGCCATAATAGCCCCCATTACATGAGCCCACATACAATATGCCTTTGTACCTCAAGATGCCTTGCTGATAAGAATAATATTGGTGAACTGGATTAACTAGCAGTCGAGTAATAAATTGTTGAGCTAACTCTTCTGACTCATAACTGGAAATAATATCTCGTGTCCACTAAGGCTGAGTGGTAAAGCATGGCAAGTAGAATCAGAAGCAGGTAAATTGGACAACGCATCAACAACTATGTTGTTTGATCCTTTCTTATACCAGATAACGTAATCAAAGCCCATTAACTTAAGTAACCATCGTTGTTGTAAGGTGGTAGACATTCGTTGCTCCATAAGGTACTTTAAACTTTGATGGTCTGTGTTGATAATGACTTGGCTGCTGCTCAAATAGTGTTTCTATTTCCGCACAACCATCACAGGTAAAGAGGACAAGATCTCTAGGGCCTGAGGCTTTGCTGAAGAAGGCTATGGGTCTGTCATCCTGCATAAGTACATCACCAACTCCTCTTGAGCAAGTATCAATCTCTAAGACAAAAGTTTTGGTGAAATCTGGTAAAACAAGGACTGGGGCAGTGGTCATGACAAATTTGAGTGAAGAGAAAGCTAAATAAGCATCAGAAGACCATGAAAAAACATCCTTTTTGAGCATATCTGTAAGAGGCTTGCATATATTACCATAACCCTTGATGAATCTCAGGTAATATCCAGTTAAGCCGAGAAAAACCCATAAGCTGCTTCAAAGTATGAGGTTGTGGCTAGGATTGCATTGCTGCAATTTTTCCTGGATTAGCAGCCACACCATCAGCAATGATTAGGAGGCTCAAGTACTCCAAGGTGGTCTGAGCAAAAGCACATTTTGATCTCTTTTCAAAAAGTGAGTGCTGACGCAAGAGCGAGAAGACTTGCTGCAGGTGTACAATGAGATCTGTAACGGAAGAACTGTATACAAAATATCATCGAAAAAAACCAAGACAAACTTCCTTAAAATGGGTTGAAAAATCTCGTTCATTAGTGCCTGAAAAGTTGTCGGGGCATTAGTTAGCCCAAAAGGCACAACCCGAAACTCAAAGTGTCAATGGTGGGTACGAAAAGTTGTTTTTGGAATATCAGGTGCATGAAGCAAAATTTAATGATTGCAAGCCTGTTATACGGGCGGCATGGTTTATTAGAGGGGCGGCAGTGTGATAATAATGTCCCTCTAGTTGGGTAGGGGATGTCCTATAGGGGTGTAAATTGACTAGATTACCCTCCCCATTTTTTAACCTAAATCAAAGCTAAATTGAAAATTTGTTTTCTTTCTTCTTCTTCTCTCCTCCTCCTCCTCCTCCCATCAACCGTAACCTCCATTAAAACTCAAAATTTCATCGTCTTCGATTAATTCCACGATTCGAAAATTAATCAAGTGTAGTGTAATGACTTATATGAGGTATGTTTTGAAAACCCAGTTACTATTTGGTTTATTTTGTTCGATTTAAGTTTAATTTCTATCAAAAATTAGGGTTTTAGATGAAAATTGAAATTGAAATTTCTGGGTTTATGTGAGTTACGGTTGATTTTAACTCAATTACGAACCGTAACTGGAGATTTGATGTTGTTACGGTATATCTGAGAATTTCCTTCAGTTACGGTTGGTAACCATTTTAGTTTACGAACCGTAAATCAGTTATGGTTGGTATCGAGCATTTGGTTACCATCCGTAACTGAGTTACGGTTGGTATCGAGCATTTGGTTACCAACCTGTTTATGGTGAAAACTATTTCTGTCGGTTTTGGTAATTTGGGGTGTGTGGATGAGAAATGAATCTAAACCCTAAACAAATGCCTTTGCAGGGAGTGCTTGTAGATTCAAGAAATCAATCTGTGCAAATCCGGCCTAAACCAAGAAATGGCCGTTTGGACTTGTTTCGATCACAAAGTGAAGGAGATGGGGTTGATCTTAGGGAGGGAAGCAAAGAAGGTGTTGAGATTTTGAAGGTGTTGGCTATGTATGACTTGTATCAGAAAGCTAAACTGGCTTGCAGGATGTAAGCTATCAGTTCCAGTGTTTGAGTACGATTGTATCAACACTTGCCTCTGTTGTCTTGACTTGCCTTGTTCCCTTTTTTGTAAAATAGGGAGGAGAACCTATTTATACAAGTCTTTAAGCCTAACCCTCGTATCTCGCGGGAAGTGGAGAAAGTGGAGTGATGGAGTAGTGGAGTCGTGTATTAGTGTCACACGACCAGTCTTGCCCACTTCTCCCATCATCACTAACCGTCCATGACTTCCGACACGTTCTTGTGATGGCGCGTTGCGCGCCGCACCCTGTATAAACCGCGAGACCAATACCCGAGTATGTATCCCCAGTTTGTCACATGATTGATGTCTCGAGTGTGTGGATCGTGGGACCCACAGAAAGTAGCATGTAATGCTAGATTAAATAACTAAGTTATTTAGGAAGTCGATACTTGTGAAGTATCGTGTGTATTCTATGCAGGTACTGCATCGAGTATATTCAGCATGTATGAAGCATCACTGTTTGAGCGTCTCAAAATAGCCTCATGTCCAGCCTACTTCATGTGATGGTTGGGAGGTTGCGGAAGCAAGTCCTCCTTGGCCGACCACATGGTGGTAGAGTGACGGGTGGTGATCACCATGACGCCTCACTTTGACCAATTAACTCTAACTGGGCTGTATAACCAAGCCGGTGAAGTTGTCGGACGAGATGATCTTTGAGACACTCATCTGCGGCCAGTTAGTGGAATTAGGGTTTTTGAAGAGGTGCGCAAGCATCACTCTTCAGCTTGGTCGAATCCAAGCTTGGGATACGATTTTGGCAGGGCCGATCATGCATGTGTGTAGACGACATGACGGTGTAGGCGCCCATACCTCATTGACTCGTGAAAGTGTGATCTGGGCCACTCAATTTGTCCGGCGAAGTTGAGTGGTCGAGATCAATTTGCGACAGAACTCTGGTGCCGCGAAAGCCGCGCGTCATGCCAACTTCGGGCGCACATTTCAAGACGACCAAACTTGATCGGTCTTGGCCGATTAGTCTGGTATACAGACGGCGAGCTGGTGTACACGTCCATACCTTAATATCCCATAGAAACGTGATCTAATCCACTCAATTTGTCCGGCAAAGTTGAGTGGTCGAGATTAGTTTGCAATTGGAAGGTATGACCACGCCTAGTTTGGGCATGCGAATCGAGGCAACCAGGCATGATATGCCTTGGCCGATCGGGTGTGGAGATAGATGGGCCCACGGTGGTCATGTTGATACGCACCAGACCTGCTTAGTCTAATCCTGGACCCTTCATTCGTGCAGGAGAAAATGGACGCTCGTGATGTTCAAACCCTAATTAGGGTTTCATCGGCCGTGCGTCATGCCTTGTTTGGTCGCACGAACTGGAACGACCAACTATAGTTGGTCCTGACCGATCGGTCATGTATGTAGGCGGGCCCACGGTGTTTGTGTTGACATGCTCTGGGCCCTTCGAATCTACATCTACACCCTCCATCTATGCCTGCGAAGATGTATGGTTGAGGCTGTTTTGCAACATATGTAATGTGCCGAAAACCCTAATTTAGGGTTTTTCGTCCATCTTTGCTTTGGCTTAGACGGTTTGGCAAGCTATGCCACCCTTTTGGGAGGCCGACCACGCGGGCCGCGTTGGGTCGGTAGTGAATATTCAATACTGTTTGGGGTCATGGATTCGATCTAAGCCATCCAATCATGCGGTGAAGTTGGATGGTCGTGGTCGTTTCTCGAGGCCGATATGGACGAGTCCAGATTCAAATATACTCAATCGGGCTAGTATAACACAGAGATATATGCTCAATCGGGCTAGTATAACACAGGGAGTTGTTTGTACGGGTATTTCGTACATACTTCATTATTAATGCTTGGAGGTTCGTGTTGCTCTGGTGAGAACAACGGTCGATCGTCATCCGCACCGTAATGAGTACATGAAGTACAAAATTTGGTCATGCATTAATTAATAATGTTGTAAATTCACAGGGTATATGGGATTGTTGTTACATGCTCCAACTTGGATGAATTTCGTGTATTTAATTCACATAATACTGGGATTGTTGTCACATGATCCATTCTAGGTGATTTAGTAAAGTGAATAAATATTCATCACTTTATCAGTGGCTATCCTTTGCAGGATGTCAGCGCATAAATTTGGTTTCACAATTTTAGCCCTGAACTAAAATCCACCATCAACATTAAGTCCCATGCCTAGCACATAATGGTTACACTATTGTGGGGTAGGCATTAGATGGTGACATATACAGATAAAACTTATGAGACAAAGTTAGATGTTACCAGGAGAGACGAGTCGTCCTGTCCTTGGAGCATGTCACGTTCAAGAGGCGTTCAGGCGAGCGTTCCCCTAGCATGATGTCTGTCTTGCACAGCCCGATCGTCCTTGCTATACTGCATCGAGCCTTCTTCGTGATTGTTCCGCTCGGCGTGGGCACGATGTGCCTGCTCAACGGGCTGTGGTGCCTGCTTCGCTCGATCATGGGACTCATCATGCGCCTGCTTGATCGAACGTGGGCTTGTTATGTCTGCCTTGCTCGAACATGGGACCCACCGCGTGCCTGCTTTGCTTGGGGCCGGCTGTGCCTGCTTCGACCAATTTGGGGCTGGATGTGCCTGATCAAGTGGGAGCTTCCGTGTGCCTGCTTTGCTTGGGGCCGGTTGTGCCTGCTTCAACCAATTACCAAACCTGTTGACTCACCCCAACAGACTTGCCCCTTGACCAACAAGCCTTAGCGATTTGACCGAACCACGGCGGTCATCGGCTGGCCGGCCGTCGGCCTTGTTTGCTGCGTGCCCCAATACCGGCCTTGTTCGCCGGCGTGGCACAATACCGGCCTTCCGGCGTTGATCGGCCTTGAGCCAATCCGGCGGCGTGACCCAATACCGTCCTACTTGCGTGAAGTGATATCAGTCTTGCTTGCGTGATGGGATGTTAGCCTTGCGATCTCGACCAGCACCGGCTTTGCGTACTTGACTAACACCGGCCTCGTTTGCTGGCCCAATACCAGCCTCGTGACCTGAGCAGTACCGGCCTTGTGACTTGATCAACACCGGCTTTGCTATCTTTCCCCGTACAGTTTATGTGCTTGCTCGAGTGTCATCCTTGCTACTTCGACCAAAACGGTCTTGCCTTGACGAACACCGGTCTTGCTAACCAACATCGGTCTTCCCTTTGCTCGAACGTGGGATCTAGGCATGCTTGCTTTGCCCAAACTGAACCTTGTATGTTCGAACGTGGTGTGGGTCCCACGAGAGCGTTGAAGCATCTTCCCTGGAGCAAGCGGAGGTCCGGGAGCGTTGAAGAAACTTCTAGTGGGTGGAGCGTTGAAGCATCTT
>JAJJWW010000533.1:0-189955 GCA_023531295.1 Papaver armeniacum
TACCTAATTATCTTTGGTTATGGAATAGTTGGATTTCACAAAGCATGATTCTTTGATTCAATATATTAGTTTTGTCTCATATCTATCGCTTTGCAATTCTCAAATTATTGTTTTATGATTGATTGATTGTTTTGTCAAGTTGCAAATTGGTAGAACTTCTAATCACATCTATTGCTAGTTTAGGGTTTATTATACGCAAAGTGATATTCCTTGAATACAAGTAGCATAATATGATTATAGTTTGTAGTGATACATTCTATGATCATATGTGAATCGTAACCTTTGTTAAATTGAATTAGTGCGCTTTCCACGTTCAATTGCTTTGATTGGCACTGATTTCATGAACTTAACGCATCTAGGAATTAAACTGATTAGTGCTTTTACACGTTAGGTTGTTCCTCAGGTAGAATTCATATTCGCATCTTTTAATGTGTTTGTTGATGAAAAGAGGAGATTTGCGGGATATTCTTGCGATCAAGGTATTCTAGGGTCTTTGATAAAAGTTGAGATTAAATATCAATTCTAGTTATTGTGAAAAGCATGTTAGTGAATGAAAACGAAATCCTTAACCAATATCTCTTCTATCTTATTTGTTTGTTTATTTCTTTATTTAACTTTTTATTTTATTTCATAAAATCACAAAACTACCGGTGTTATTTATAAGGAACCATAATAATTTGACAACCTAGACCTCTCTGTGGGATCGATCCTTTCTTGCCCTTGCTATATTTATATTTTGAGTAGTAAGAAAGTGTAATTATATTTGTGTCGCTTACGACAGCGATCAGAGGTTGAGGATTAACCCAAGTCAGATGGGACCGAGGAACGAGGGCAGCATGGAAGACGGGAGAACTGCATCGGATACGGAGGAGGAGGAGGAAGTCCAAACTATACACGAGGAACAAAGAAGGGAGAGACAACCACAGAGCACCAAAGAGACTTAGAACGAGAGTCGAAAGGGCTTAGGCGAGTACACTTGGCAGAGGGAACCCTACACCGAGACGTCCCCAGTAACGGTCAACCGCCCACGGCTCGGAAGTTCCCAAAGAGTGATCAATCACCCAACGGCTCCGATCGCCCTCCTGTCGCTCTCCCGCGAGACCCCAACCGTACCCCCTAACACAACGGACACCAAATGAACGGTCATTCTAGTCACGAGAGCACCCATTCGATGTTACTCGCCATACCGGCAAGTCGAGAAGAAGGAGGAGCCGATGACAGGGTGCGAGAGAAACTTGGCACTGGAATACGAGAACCACCAACTCCGCAGAAGAGGACCGGTCGAGGGGATCATCAAGCCGAGGCGCCTCAAGAACCACACTCCACCAAGGGATCGACCCACCCCTTCGCCAAGCCGAGGACGAGTACCCGACCCTAATCTACCAAGAGAAGGGTGGCTGGCCTTCCGAGGATTCTTCGGCGTGAGGAAGTAACTAACGAAAGCAATGGACGCGCCTACCAAAACAAAAGATCGAACGGCTTGAGCAGATGGTTAAGAAACCGATCGGAGACAACGAGGATGATAAGTTAGCAGAAGTAATCACGAAGCCTTAAGACACCGTTTATGCAGAACCTGGACCGAACACCATTTCCACCAAAGTGCACACGCCAATCTTCCCATCTAGGTTCGATGGCACGGGCGGATGCGGGGAGAACACATCAAGATGTACGGCATGTCCTTACTACAGGTGGAAGAATCACGATGTGGTCATGTGCAAGTTCTTCCTCGCTAGTCTTGAAGGAGAAGCGAAGAGTTGGTTCTACACCGCCCGATAAACCGTTGGGAGCTATGCGGTTTGGTGGAAACCTTTCTCGAGACGTACATGCATACCAAAGACAGCTCGCCCCAGCAGTCGACAAGTTATTTACCCGGCACGAAGATCGCAGTGGAACCGCTGCGTTCCTTAACGGATAGATGGAGGAAGTTATGCACGGATATAGGGAAGGCACCGGCCGACCAAGCAAATATTCGGCTTCGAGAAGAATCAAGCTAAGAAAGTCGGACCCCATCCGGTGGCGATGTACACGTAAAAGCCCAAAACGCTAAGGGAGATCCGGAAGATGCAGGAGCACTATATAGCCTTGGAGGAAATCCAGGAAGGAGCGCAAGACAGAGGAATACAAGAGGCGAGCACCACGTGTAAGAGGCTACCCGAGAGAAGCCACGAAACGATCCGAGAAAAGGCTCGATTGCCCACTCCCGGGTGGTGAAAACAAGAAGGTCCGGGTCGAGAGGGGAAAGAAGCCTCGCCACGAGCCAAGATCATACACCCCGCTCAATGCACCCTTGGAAGAAGTGTTCAAGGAAGTGGAAAAGAGGAATGATATCCGTTACCCCAAGACTGGGAATCGGTGACGGGACGAGGAACCACCCGGAGTTCGCCATTATCATCGGCCCGCGGCCACCAACCAACGATTGTAGAGAAGTGAAGGATATCGTCCAACACCTGATCCGCGATGGGTATCTACGGCATTTCGTCAAAACACCATCGACGCCGACCCAGCCCGAGGTCCCAAAGACATCAAATAAGAATCAATCGCGGCGCCGCCCCACTCGTAACACCATATCACACTCAGCAGAACACAAGGATACGATTTAGGGACCAGTATCACCTCGAGAATACACAAGAGGGACAGACGGCAGAAATCTTTAGCGTGGCCAAGACCCTCCCTATGGAGCCGTGGATGATGCAACCGATTACATTTTCTGGGCGAAAGATGTCCCATTGAACGGACAAGCACATGGAGATCCCTTAGTAATAACCCCGATGATTGAGGAATGGGGCGTCCGCAGAATATTAATGGACAAGTGGTAGTTCGTCGAAGTTTTTTGTTCTATGACACCTTCAAGAGGATGGAATTGTCCGATGACATCCCGATCCCATCGACTTATCGAATTTACGGCTTCAACTGCGGTGACAAAGGCTAAAGGGAGAAGTCACTCGAGTCTCTGACGGGGGAAGGATTCCTTGACACATTGACCACCTTTGCGTAGTCGATGTCGCATCCCCATATGAGGCGATCCTGGACGACCTTGGATTGCGGGGATCAAGGGAGTCGCCGCCTACCACCAGAAACTGCGCTTCCCTTCTTCCGCGAGTAGTAGAGGTGCTAGGCGACCCCTGCATGCAAGACAATGTGTGCGAGATAGACATCCAAATGTAACGAGGAAAGACGGCCGAGGAAACGCCAAGAAAAGAAGAAGTCTAAGGAAATGGAAGTTTTAAGAGGAATTGGAAAAGGTGATGTCATTAAAGCCATCGCCACCACCTAAGGTGCGAGACAAGTCTTATAGCAATCACGTGAGCCGACAACCGTCGGCGAGCCAAAGCAAAACTTCTCGGCCCTAGAACCAACCGGCGGGTCAATCCGGGGCACCGAGGAGGAGCCGAGATTGGTGAGGATAGGGTCGCGCTAACGAACGAACAGCCCCAAAGAGCTGATAACCCTCCCGAAGGAACACATGGATGTATTCGCTGCAAATGCACGACATGGAAGGAATCGACCCGAGGTTTGCTCACACCATCCGCGGATAGACCCCAAGTTTAAGCCGATTAGACAAAAGATGAGAAGAATCGCACCCGAGCCACAACCAGCGGTAGAGGCAGGAGTCAAGAAACCGTACGCAGCAGAATCATCCGAAAAGCCCAATATCCGCAATGGATATCCAATATGGTGATAGTCCCCAAGAGGAATGGGGGCGTCCGAATTTGTGTCGACTAAGGCCATTCCGAATAAGGCATGCCCAAAGGACAGCTTCCCTCTCCCCAAAGATCGACCAGCTGGTGGAATCCATTGTCGGGTATAAGGCGATAACACTCATGGACGGGTACGGATATAACCAAATCCCCGGCCCCCGAAGACCAGAGCATACATCCTTTTTCACGCCAAGAGGACTGTGTTGTTACACCAAAATGCCATTCGGGCCGAGAAATGCGGCGCTACATATCGAGGGCTGGTGGAGGACATGTTCGAAGACAAAATACACGACACCATCGAAGTATACGTGGACGATATGCTAGTCAAGAGTAAGGTAGCCGATACCCACATCGACGACCTCCTGCAGACATCTTCCGACCATGAGGAGGTACAAGATGAGGGCAAATCCGTCCAAGTGCACCTTTTGGGTCACCTCGAGCAAGTTCCTAGATACATAATCACGGATAAGGGGATCGAAGCAGATCCAGATAAAATCAAAGCAAGAATGTAAATGCCTTCGCCGCAATGATTAAGGACGTGCAACGGCTGAACTAAACTGGCGGCTCTAGACGATTCATCTCTCGATCGTCGACAAGTGTAAGAATTTCTTCGGGACGTTGAGGAAGGGAGAGAAGTTTAAATGGACCGAGGAGTGTGAGGAAGCATTCCGTAAAAATCAAGCAACATCTCGGCGAGCCTACCTGGCAGCTACAAAGACCCGAGCCCGAAGACATACTAACACCGTATCTCTGGGCAACCAACCATGCCATCAGCGCCGTGTTGGTCAAGAACGAGGAGCGGAGGAAAACCGGTATATTTCATAAGCAAAACCATGAACCCGCGAAAAAAGAACTACACGCAGTCGAACAACTCATACTAGCGTTAGTATTTGCGACCCAAAAGCTTCCCCGGACATACTTCCAAACTCACAAGATCCGAGTGCTCACCAAATCCTCTATAGAGTCGGGCAGACGACAACGCGGCCAGTCTGGACGGATCTCCAAGTGGAGCGCACAGATAAAGCAATTCGATATCTTTATGAAATGAGGACAGCGGTGAAAGCGCAGGCAAAGTGGCCGACTTTTTGCGTACTTCCTCTCAGCCGACGAGGACGAGGTAGAAGACATCCTCGGATGGAGGAAGACCGAGAGAGGACTCACCCGATTTACTCGAGACCCAAAACTGCTGTGACACGATGGGAAGTCTTTGTAGACGGGTCATCCAACAAAGACGGACGGGTTTAGGACTCGGTCTTCACGACACCAAAGGGCAAGAAAATGGTCCACTCTTTTAGGGCTTGAGTTCAAAGCAACCAACAATGTCACTGAGTACGGCAAGAATACATGCCCCGCGCTTTGATTGTGGAGATGGGCATCCAGAAGTACGACCGACAAGCGACTCCTGCCTAGTTGTGCGGCAAATCACCGGCAATATGCCATACATGACCCTTTGCCGCAAAAGTACGGGAGCTCGCCCAACTTACATCGGGCAAATACCAAGCATCAAATTCGACACATCCGGCAGAAAAGACAATCTAAGACTCGGATGCCCCGGGCATATATCGCTTCCATGTTGGATCGACTCGAGCATCGAGGGTATCCGAATCATGAGAATCCTAATGCCCTCGCACCCGAGAACGTGGATATCACAAGCACAAGTCGCGGCAACCACTACCGATCAATACCGGCCGATGATTGAGAAAGCCAATTCATGAATACCTCGAAACGGAGGTTGCCCAAGGGGAGGCCTCGAGATCAACAAGATCAAGAGCAAAGCCGCCGCGCACGAACTCGGGGATGGCACCCTATACCGAAAATCATACCTAGGACCATTGCTAAAATGCCTAAGTAAGGAAGAGGGCGAGATGATCCTTAACGAATTACATTATGGGGCTGCAGAAACCACGCCGGCCGACCTAGCAAGCACGAGCTAAAACCATGGGATACTTCGGCCAGTATATGAACGAGGACGTTAAGCACATGGCCACCGTTTGCGATTTAGTGCCGAAATTCGGGAAGAAGATACATGCGCCGCTGTAACATTAAACTCCTCACAGCCCTCGGCCCTTTGCTAAATGGGGAATCGATATCGTGGGACCACTACACGTCTGGATCGAGACAAAGAAAGTATTTAATTGTGGCCACCGATTATTTCACCAAGTGGGTTGAGGGCCTCCGCTAAGGCACATACGGGATAAGGATGTTTTTCGGTTCATCTGGGAACACATCATATGCCGTTTTGGGGTCCGGCAAAGAATCGTCTCGACAACGGAAACAATTGCAAGGCAAAAACATCGACCTACTATTTAACACGTACAACATCCGGAAGAGCAAGTCCACGCCCTATATCCCCAAAGCAACGGATGTGCCGAGATCACAAACAAGACCATCGCCGATAACATGAAGAAGAAACTCGACGGAGAATATGGGGAATGGTGTGAAGAACTCTACAATGTCTTGTGGGGTGACAACTCGCAGGAGGCACTGGACTCACCCTTCATGCTAACATACCGGAGCCATCCTATCGGAGGCGATGATACCTACCACCAGGACCGAAGCGTGGAGGCGAAACATCTCTCGGCCGGACCTTATCTTGGCTAAACTTGACGATTTGGAAGAAACGAGAGAAAATGGCCCTACAAAAGATGGAAAATTACCAACGAAGAATCCAACGGGAATATAACAAACGGGTCCGACAAGAGAATTCCAACCAGGGCAGCTGGTACTAAAGCTCCTACCTAGCTATGAGCGTGACAAGAAGGGCTGTGAATCGGCACCACGCTGGGAGGACCCTACACGATAGTTGAGAAAGAAAGAAGGGGCATACAAGATACTAAAGCCGGACGAAAAACCCGAGCCACGACCGTGGAACGCGACACGACTAAAGATCTACCATCCGTGAGATCGTGTAAGATATCTTGTCATTTATTTCCTGAAAAGTCCGTGGGGTTGGAAATATGACAAGTGCGCTCGAATGGTCGTTTCGAACCCTGGGGCGATGGCATTGTGCAAGGCTCTGGGCGACTTACACTAACACCTGACTATTCGAACTCGGGGCGATGGCATTGTGCAAGTGCCGAGGTAGTTCAGGGCCCGGCGGTTGGAAACCGGTGGGCCGATTGTCGAGGCATGAGTACTCGGCAGTCGAGCGCACAACATTGCTCTCCCCGCAAGTGGCCGAATCACTTGCCCAAGAAGATTAATCGATAACTTCTTGGGGTATCGATCCCATGTAAAAACTAGGCAAGACCAACTCCCTTCCACCGATCTCGAAGACGGTGATGAGATGCCTCGGGCCAAAGACATGGCATCAGCCCGATGACCCTCCTTGTTGAGTGTGTTCGGCAGAAACCAAGCATTTGTGACTAACTCCGTCTATCCATGCAGGCATAAGAAAGGACAATAACGAGGCTACGATAGAAAAGCCACATACGGGCAACCCAACATAAATAAGAATAATGATGTCAGCATAACAAAGACAGAAGCAAGAAGAGAAAATAAATCGGCGACGCTGAAAGCACCCATAACAAGTTATGCAAGAAGTTAACAAAGTGTTCAAACGAATTACAACCCGAGGAAAAGGGCAAGACAGCCGACGCAGCGCTACAAAAGACATGATCACTCTTTGGAAGAAGTAGAACCCAGACAGCCTTCTTGGCGGCAGCATCGGCTCGCTTCTTATCAAGCACCGCCACACACCGCCTTTGACCCGCAAGACGAGCTCCTCACCGAACTTCGCTTTCTCAAAGAAGATCCCGCGCTAGTTGCTCCGACGCCGTCAGCAAGTGGCCACCGATCGAGAGCATGAGCCTCCTTCCCTTCAAACGAATGTTCTCCTCCTCCAATGAGGCCACCTTCTTCTCGCTTCTGCCAAGACAACAAGAACGGTCACCACACAACAACAAAGAATAAGATAACAACATGAAAAGCACGACACAATGAATACCACCTTATTAACAAAGGGGCAATTATTCTAATCGACTCTTCGGACTCGGCCAAAGGCTACACTCGGCGGGACACCTTCGAAGAAAGTTCTAAGTATCGCTGTTCATTAAACTCATTAGTGGGGCAATACTTCTTGTGATCACTCCATTCCTCCCTCCGACGAGTGGGCAGCCCGCAAACCCGACAATTGAGCACGCACCCAATCCAACTCACCAAACCTTTTCGAACTCCTTAAGCTTCTCATGAGCCTCTCGCCACGCTTCGGTAGTGTCTCTCTCCCCCAAGATCCGG
This sequence comes from Papaver armeniacum, assembly GCA_023531295.1. NCBI lineage: Eukaryota > Viridiplantae > Streptophyta > Magnoliopsida > Ranunculales > Papaveraceae > Papaver > Papaver armeniacum. Next base: position 7,935 of record JAJJWW010000533.1, read on the forward strand.
AGGCGATCCCGCATGCGTATCCCGAACTCGAAGTCTTAGCCGACCACATTGATCCTCTAAGTTATCGCCTAATAATGTTTTCTCGCCGCTATACCTTGGAAGTGAGCTAAGTCCGCCCTTAAGTTATCTATTTCTGAACATACTCAAACGCCTCGTACCGATAAAGTTTGGATTGAAGATCTTCAATATCGGTTTTTAGACGATCAATTTTGGCATCCTTATTGACTATTCTCTCAGCCGTAAGTTCGAAACGTGATCCCGTTCTATGTTCGCTTCCCTCTTCAACAGACGATACCTTGTGGCGCTTCGGCCTCCGCAATAGAGGATTGGCCAAGGAATACTAAGCTCGGGATATTGGCACTACAAGATCAATCATAACTAGTTGCAAGTAAAACGAATACCCAGTTTTGGCCAACTCCCTCTCCAACCCTCGAGACCGTTCGCGCTCCCCGCTGCAACAAAAGACGAAGATTTTCCCTTTCGAGGGCCTCCCGCGTTGGATGGCAGCGCTCAATAGCGCGCGGTTGACATCCTAAAACAATACCAACATAGTCAGCCCTAAACAAGTACAAAAACGCAACACCCGAACAAATCAACCTTCACTGTGAGGTCGAAGGTACTCTTCAGTGCCTCGCCTCATACAATGCGACGGCATTGACGACCTTCTCTTCATCGGACAAAGAGGCGAAATCGGAGAGATGAGTGCCCCAAAGCTGAGTTGCACATAGGGCCCGAGATAGTGAAGGAGGTGCCGCCACTGGGATTAGGAACCGCGGCAGGAAAGTCTTCGCCGATTGACCATCGATATTCTCCACATCACGGTCCATCAAATCGCCCCACCACCACCCGATTTCCCCCGCCCGGACCCCCCCTCCTTATCAAGAGCATCGTCCTCGTCGTCAAAAAAAGGTTTTCTTCATCATCACCATCGAAACAACATACACAAGGCCATCCAAGCACAATCCCCCCCTTCACCGCCACTTCCCTGGGCACATCCTTCTCCAGGGCGAGGCACATCCTCCTTAGGTTCTTTACCCCTACCCTTAGACTTCCCACCTACAAAGGCAGATGAACCGCCGACGATTTAAGAGGCGACCTCCCCAGAAATGTGACAAGGGTAGTCGATCATCTGGATCCTCACCATCCTTCGCCGAGGTACCAAGTGGCCTTGTCAACCTTCAACTGTGTATCAGCCGACGCCGATCCATGTAAGGCAACAAATAGGGGCACGTACATGTACGTTAAATAAAAACAATAAGTATATTTTGTTACCTTCCTCTGTATCCTCCTCGGCTCCGCCTCGATCCTATCCTCTTCCGACGAATCCAAACCTCGTAAGGAGTACACCTGGGGACTTAGTCCGAAAACACCACCAAAACAAAATACCACCCCCGTAAGTCTCCGAGCCGATCAACCAAACTAGAGAGACGAGAAATGAGGCCGACCCGATCAATGTTGACTACCCGGAAAAGGATAAAATTCGCCGGAGGAGGGAGCTTGCCACTCAAAAGAGGGCTCTGAATAATCACGAACCCTGGTCCCAAGCCGTGTCATTGGTATGACGGGCGTGCTTGTTGGAACTCTTTCCTCGAGGTCTTCATCCAAAAGAAGCCTCCTAACTCCCTCGGGAAGAGTCTTATGACGGTGAGGACCGGCAAGAAACCCTAAGCAAGATCGCCATTTGTGGTGGTCCCGCTCCTATAATTACTTCGGCGAAGCGGGCAGGGTATAATCACTCGCCCGAGAAGGATTCAAGGTAGACCAGGCGGTAGGAGCACACTCGCCTCGACTACGCCTCCCACTCTCGGGACAGATGCGGAAAGTGTTACCGTTCCATTGGGCCAAGGCACCACATGGACGAATCTTGAGAGAGCCTCGTACGAGGAATGGGCGGCTCAGGATCATATAGGGGAAACGAGCCCGAGCTCTAGCCGGCCCTCGGTGACTACTTCTGGGCCGCCTCACCCGAATGGGGAAATCTCAAAACATCCTCCTTCCTCGAACGCCCTCCGGCCTCGACAAGAGCCCGACGTCCACCCGTGAAGACCGAACTCATCTTTCGGTTGTTGGACATATTGCTTCGTACATTAAGTCCCTAGAGTCCTCTTGTCGCACTCTACAAGAAAATGAAGACGGGTTATCGAAAGATAGAATCTAGAGCACGATAATCATACTTGGAGGGGCTCTCTACGACGAACAGAATCAGCGCGATACGCCGTCGTCATCGGAGAACACATAACTCACACACCTTCTTTCCGTCATTTGAGGAGTTGAAGAGGCCATGCAAACTGATAAGAAATACGGCAGAAGAAGCGAAAACACGACCGGAACCGGAGATTGCAGCGGCGACGGTGACGGAGAAGACGACGGATAACGGAGAAGGAAGGGAAGAAGTTTGTTGAGGAATTAGCCAGCAACAGCGAAAAGAGGGTGGAGGAAAGATGAAGATGCAGAGGAGATGGAGGGAAAAGAATGAAGGCATGAGAAGATGGAAAAAAGGGAATGAAGTTGCAGAGAAAGAAATAAGAGGGAAACTAGGTTCGAGCGCTGGATTTATAAACCCCCTCCCGTGGTAACCTGGGCAGAGAAGATGAACCGGTTGGAGTAAGCGAAGCGGTGGGGACAAAGATGCGTGAAAACCTGCATGACCGAGGCGTGGGAAGACGAGTAGTTATTCTTCCCCACGTGTTGACTGCCGAGTGAAAGAAGGGGCATAAATGTAGGTGTAAATAATCCACAGGACGTGTGGAACGATCCAAGCCATGGCGTACCCAGCAAGCATGCATCTGGGAGAGGATCGCCTCTCCAAGATAAGAGCGTGAGGAAAGAGGAGCGAGAAAGTCGAAAAAAAGGGGAAAAGTTTGTGATGCGATGGACATCGGCACCGGAGCCATAAATGCGCCGACAAAGTTGGTGAAGAGATAAGAAGGACTCGGTCGGGAAGGCTCGGCCAGGATCCCAAGGGCGGCACCGGTTATTCCCATCGAACGGGCGACATCGAGTGACGAGATGGCGTAAGCAGGCATCATTCGGCTCAGGTGCAGCGACTCGAACAAATAAGAACAATCGGCCAGGGCATCAACCGGGTCGTCGAGAGAACATCGAGGAAGCTACACCAAGCCTAACACCGTAGTACTGGATGTATCATCACTTGTAACTATAAATAGAGACCATGTAGAGAGAAAGGACTTAAGCAAAAAAGTGAGGAAGGAGAGCATACTAAGCATTGAGAGAGATAAACTGCCTTGTAATCTTGAGTCGAGTAATAAGATCTTCTTTACACCCGTGGACGTAGGTAATCATGCCGAACCACATATATCTTGTGTCCTATTACTTCCTTCGTTTGTTTTGCTTCCTTGTGTATGCGTTTAGTTACCTTTGGATGTAGTGGTAGATTTTTCCACTCCTACAATTAGATTTCCCATGCAGTGACAACATCGCTGAATACGAAGCACTGATCCTAGGGCTTAGGATGGAAAAAGAACTCGACCTGGGGAGTGTAGAGATAAAAGACGACTCCAAATTAGTAACGAATCAAGTGAACAGCGACTTCCATGTAAAATAGGCACACTTGGCACCCTACAGAGCAGAAGCACAGAGCTTGATTCGTTGAACAAGGTCGACTCTAGATCACATAAGCAGGAGTGGAAACTGACACGCGGATGCTCTAGCAACCCTGGCGAGTAAAATGTAGCTCAATGGAGAAGACGAATGTATAGTAACAATGAGAAGAAAAGAACTTCCCAATACCTGGATAAAGGACTTAGATTTTGATGAAGCGGATGACTGGAGGAAGGTATATATCGAAGATTTGACAAAAATGGATGACGATTGAGTCATGTCCACCAAAGTCCTAAAGCAGTTCATGGTAATACAAGGAGCTTTGTACTACCGGGCCGTGGGAGGATCCCTGGCGAGATGCTTAAATAAGAAGGAAGCGGAGAAAGTACTGCAGAACTTGTACTCAGAAACTTGCGGGCAGACATGCGCATTTCATATCTATAGGAAGCTCCAGAGATTAGGGGTATACTAGCCGAGTATGTCAGCACAAGAGGCGGCCCTCCAAGATAATTTTGTCGACTGCCAAGCTCCACCACAACCTGCGGAAGTTTGTTCGGCTGAGGGCGTCGATTGGAGACAACCGTATATCAACTATCTCCATCAAGGAGAGCTACCTAACGAAAGGCAGGCAGCCTTGAAAATTCAAAGGAAAGCGGCACAATTTTTTATGAACGAAAACGTACTTTACCGAAGAAGTTACAGCCACGCAATTTTGCGATGCATATCTGATGATGAAGCAACTAGGGCTGTCAATGGATATTCGATATCCATTTATCCCGTTCCGAATATTCGGATTCCGTTAGGTTAATATCCGACATAACGATTATCCGATATCCGATAACCTTTAACGTAACGGATATCCGTTTATTAACATAACGGTGCAGTTAAGGAGTTTCCGTTAGGTTAATATCCGTGATCGTTAGTGTATAATAGCTTATCCTTAACCTTATCGATATGGAATTTTTGAATTCGACGGATATTATCTAGATCTGGGATATCCGATAACCCTTAACCTTAACCTTATCGTAATTGCCAATATCCGATGGATTTTATCCGTTAATGACCCTGAAGCAACCAAAGTCATGACCAGACCCCACAATGCCGAGCACCAAGGGATTCAGAAGCTATTTATACAACTTTACGAAGAAGGATTGTACTAGCCGACTATGGAGAGCGACACCGATGAACATGTTAGAAAATGCTTGAGCTGCCTAATGCATGGGACACTGATCAGGGCTCCCCATACATAGCTACACTGTATAGTGACATCGTGGTTGTTCCATAGTTGGGGGCTAGAACTTATTGTTAGAGCACTGCTCGGTCAAAATCGCTAGCGTTGCTATCTCAAGCTTGTTTGTCAAGTTTAGTTGCCAAAACTATAAGTCATGATGTCTAGTCTACTTATAGCTAAGTCTCAGATTAGGATAAAAAGTGTAGTTGAGCTTAGACTTTACAGAGTTCATCTATTGAATACTAAGAACTACTAAGGGGAGCTTGTGGAACTTCATCGAAAAAAGGTATATGGAGACTTGAACTCATCTTTCACTCAAAAGTATATCTACTATATCTCCTATTTGAGACAAAAGTCGTATAGCTATATAGACTTCAATCTCCTATTTAATTCAAAATATGATCATGTGAAAATCGCATGGTAACATATTACATGATTTGTGTGAGACAGTCATTTGATGTAGACTCGGAATATTTCAGTCGATCACTTGAAAATTGCTTTGAAGCTAATAGTTTGTGTGAGACAGTTATTCCCGTCTTCCAAGAATGTTTCAATGGTTGAAATGAGAGTTTAGAACAATTGGATTTAAGCATAGTATGCGTACTTGCATATATGTAATCCATGTCCGGGAACCATAGTATGCATACACGTATGCGTACCTGTTGGTTTGTGAAAGTCCGAAATCCTAGTACACATACCGGTATGCGTACCCGTTCGCATACCGGCGAACCCAAACTTAGTCCGGCCACTAAGGTATGCGTACACGTTTGCATACCTGAGTGGATGATGTTCTACCAAATAAATATTTATATAATAAGGAATGTAATCTTTTGCAAATTGTGGCGATAATGTTCATGACTTGATTCGAGTGAATCAAAATCGATTTTGCTTCAATTGTGTTTTGTATACTTCTATGAGAATATAAACAATTAAACAACTCTAGAACTAGTTTCATTTGAGTCATTTGAACTAGTTATGGTTAAGATAATGAGGTTGATATGAAAGTGTTCATATGGCTAACTTTGATTAACTATTGTTGATCCAACAAGGTGTACACGTTTAGGTACGGTTACTCATATCTAAATGAAGGTACATTTCATTTGTGTATAACAAGCTAAGTTCGATCTAACGGTTGAAAGATATTAGCTTGAGTCTAATAAGGTTTCATCTAACTGTGAATATTGAATGCTTTGTTACCAAGGTAACATTGATTGCAAACCCTGATTTGGAGACTATATAAAGGAGAACTCCAGCAACTGGGAAACCTAATCCCCACACCTCCTGTGTGATACTAGTTGTGACTAGAGTCGATTCTCCTTTAACCTTAGGTTTTTCTTAAACCCAATAGGTTAACGACTTAAAGACTTCATTGGGAATGTGAAGCCAGACCCAACTATTTTCTCTTTAGTTGCGTGATCTGATCTTGTTGTTTTCTATCATGATTGAGTACTATCTTCTCTAAGATTGGCTTGAGATTGAATCTCCGATAGGCAAGATAAAAAGTAGTCACAAACATCTTCGTCTCATCGTTTGTGATTCCACAATATCTTGTTTCGCTACCATATGATTAAGATTATTGTGAGGTGATTGATATTTCTAGGATGTTCTTCGGGAATATAAGTCCAGTATATCAATTGGTTCATGTTCACCTTGATTTATCAAAAGATGGAACAAAACTCATAGGTTTATCTGTGGGAGACATATTTATCTATTCAATAGACTTTTCTATGTGAGATAGATTTGTTTATCAAGTCTTCGACTTTGGGTCATAGCAACTCTTAGTTGTGGGTGAGATCATCTAAGGGAATCAAGTGCGTAGAATCCTGCTGGGGTTCAGAGATGTAAGGAGCGCAACTGTACCTTGATCAGTATGAGATTGGTTAGGGCTCAACTACATTCCAGTCCGAAGTTAACTTGGAGTAAGCTAGTATCTGTAGCGGCTTAATACAGTGTGGTGTTCAAATCTGGACTAGGTCCCGGGGTTTTTCTGCATTTGCGGTTTCCTCGTTAACAAAATTTCTGGTGTCTGTGTTATTTCTTTTCCGCATTATATTTTGTTATATAATAGAAATATCACAAGTTGTGCGTAGTTCAATCAATTAGATAATCCAACCTTTGGTTGTTGATATAAATTGATTGACACTTGAACATTGGTATTTGGTACCGTTCAAGTTGTTTCACATAATAATCAGGCTCACGGATATCCATCTATTTGATTTGATGATTACATTGTGAAAGAGAGATACAACTCTTGGATATATTTCCATTGATTGAGTCTGACTATCTAGTTGATTCTCTTGGAATTATATTGGAGTTGTCCACACAGATTGCTAAGCAAAATATTGGGTGTGGTTGTTAGACCCCCGCTTTTTCAATTGGTATCAGAGCAGGCAAACATTATAAACCTAATAAGTTTGTGTTTGACTGATCCCTAAAGACTGTCCCTATGGGAAATTTCTTTGGGAAACTTGCTCTTGGCATCTGTAACGCACGCCAGAATGCCTTAAAGACTATTCAGAGCTTATTATCCATTAGACCTCTAGTTTCTAATGATAATCGTTTTCCATCTATGTCCTTGGAAAACTTAGATGAATAGAAACAGTCTAAAGGAAAAATTAAAAGTTCTTCTAAGAAGAGACGTTGCAAAAAACAGGGTCAACACTCAAAGATATGGAATCTCACTAGATTAACTCTTAATCTTTTTGAGAAATACTATCGGGATGGATCAATTGAGAATGATCTATTTAAAGCTTTTGAGAGCATTTTTAAATTCTTAGAAAAGCTTAAGTTGATTGAGGAAAATGATCTTTCTGATAAAAGTTTTGTACCTGTCAAATCATGTATGAACAATGCTTACTTCCAATTCTTGTGAAATTGATAAAAAGATTTCTGGAAAGTTCGGTGTAGGCTCTGATCGTCAGAAAACGTCTTTCCTTGGTCATAAGAAAAAGGATTTAAAAAATTCTATTGACCCCGAGTATCATCATTACTATGATTATACTTCCGGTACACTTCACAAATATCAACCGGAAAAGCTGCATGAGAATCTCTCTGCATATTTCGCCTCTTGGTAACAAGCTTGGCTCTACCCCATTTGTATATAGCTTGAGATGGGGCAAGTAACAGTTTGATTTTTATTTGTGCTTGGGTTAATTTATTTTTAATATTTTTCACTGAGAGAAATTCCTTGACAAGTTTTCCCAAGGTTAATTAAAGTGATGTAGTTTTTCTACTATCCTTTTACTGCACTGTACGGATCCTGTTAGTGTGCGAACCTTGGATGTTAATCGCCTTAAGAAATCCCACTTGCCTTTTGTGGGTCGCGGTTCATGAACGGGTCAAAGCACATGCTTGGGTTTATAAGAAGTATGGTACGCGTACTCTTCGTCTTCCCTTTTTAGTCCGCGTACGTGAACTATTCTAGGGTTCATGTATTATCTCCATTAAAGTTCTTCTTTGGAGATTCAAAAGAAGCTAAGAATTTTCCTCATCTTCAAGGAGCATATCAAGTAAGTTTTTCCTTCTCCTTGTACTCTAAATTTCTATGTCTCATGGGAAATTTCAAGGTTTCAAAGAAGGTTTAGAAAAACTTGGATCCATCATCTTCTAGCTTGACCTTACCTCAAAATCAAGATTCTATTAGAATTAGATTTGTCGATGATTCTAGTAGTAAGATCTTTGAAAGGATTTCTTCTAGTGGCTTTATTCTAGAAAAGAAATTGGATTTGGTTAGTGGTCATAAAGAAGATTTGGTTTGTTTTGAAAAGTTTAATCTTGGAAACATCTTTAATGGTCTTGGTGAAGGTTTTGATACTCTTACAAGAATATTTTATGCTAATATCTATAAGGTTAATCATGAGGACATGGAATCAAGACCATGATAAATAGAGATAGGATTCTTGTTAATAGAGAACTGATTTCAAAGATTACTAAAATCCCCTTGGGCAATTTTCGCCTTCCAAGATCAAGTGGAGAAAGACCATCCTATGAAACCATTTCTAATGGTCTTTGTGGTAAGAGTGTTGATTGGATTGAAGGAAAATTTCCTACTAATTATCTTATCTTCGCCTTAATGTCGTTTGGAAAACTTGGTATATCTAATCTTTGTCCCTCCACAATTGGGAATTCTCGGTGGAGTCGTGTGAGTTTGCGGAGTTGGTCTATTTCCTTGAATTGGGTACTCCAAGTCTCGACATTTGTGGATTTATTATTCATCAAATGCTTTCGATGACGGCTTCCAACAAGAAGTTAGGATATTCTTATTTGAATGAGCGAATTTGTCATACTTATTCCATTGCTTCTATTGGCAACTCAATTGGAACTCCCAAGCTTGTTCGTCCTTGTACCTTCAAATGTACGAAAGAGAATGCTTGCAAGAGAAAAAGATGTGATACCCTTGATGGTTCTAGTGATCCTACCACCTTGAGTCTTCTTCATAAAATTCACAAGGGAGTGTGTAAGATTAATTCTAAGGTGAAATGTGTGCAAGAACAACTTTGTGTGATTGCTACCAAGTTTCCAAATCAAGGAATATATGGATAAGATTCAAGCCACTTTGATGATCTGATGATGAAGATGATGAGTAATTCCTCTTGTATGTCTTATTTTGTCTAGGAAACTTCTTATGAGAATTTATTCTTGTGTTTGAAGAAGGATAACTAGGGTTTGGAATAGCCATTATTGTGAGTACACATAGCTATGTCCAACGATTTTCATCTTGCAATGTTTTTAGATTTATTTATTTAAATTCTAAAGTTGATTTGGAAGATGATTTTGCAATATTGATAGGTGTCTAAAACACCTAATTTACTATCTAGTAGTTACGCTTTCTTTGCTATTTTTCTTGTGAATTATGTAATTTACGTGTGTTTTTGAGTTATTAGGTACTACGAAGTCATTTGGAGCGAAAGAAGGAGAAATCATCCATTTTGAGCATAAAGAGTGGAATCGTTATTTATGGCGAGTGACATGGGAGTCGAGCCAGGACAATATAAGGGCTGCCATTTGGGTGGCACTTATCCTATTTATGGGTGCCTGAGTCATTATGGATACCCCATATCTACTTTACTCGAGTTGGTATAGCCGTTATCATTCTACACAAAACCCTCAATTGAGAGAAGTCAATCATTTGCATCTGAAAATTAGAAAAGAAATAAAATAGCAGATGTTGCTGACTGATTGAGATAGAGAGATTGAAAGAGAGATTTATGCGCTGATGGGAGTCTGTTGAAATTGAAGGATGGGTTTCTCTTGATTTCAAGAAAGAGATGTGGAAGAAGAGTGGATCTGTCCGGCATGGAATAAAAGGAGGAGATCGATGTGACTCGAGGGGAAGAAGAAGATGCAAAAATTAAGCTCATAGAATGAATTAAGGTTTCGGTCTTTGAAGGGATTGTGATGAATTAGAAGATGAGTTTGATTTGAGCGTCTTCTAGGCTCAAGAACAATGGGTATTGGACGAAATTGAAGATGAAATTCAGGGGAGTAACGGATGAAGTTCTTGTCGATTTTGAGGAAGAATTGTTAATGGGTCAGATGGACTCAGGTAAAGAAGCAGCTGATGTTGGAGCAGAAGATGATGGTGATGAATCTCAGAAATGGGTATTATGGGTTTGTGCCTGGTGCTGGTAAAGACAAGATTTCAGAGATGTCACAGGTGCGGGACTAGAGATGGTGGAGGAATTGATTTGTAGCAGATATGGGTGTTTGTGGATTGTTGGTTATTAACCAAGAATTGAATGTTGCTATGAGATTGAAGCAGGCAGTGTAACATCCTGATTGTAACTACAACTACAAAGAAGAATTAGAAGCTGCAGGTGGTAGTGAATGTATGAAGTACAGGTGAATTGGTAGAAAACAGAAATGCAGAGAATGGTTGCAATCGAGCTAGGTACTGGTATCAATATGTTGCTGTGTTGGCTCAAGAATGGCGTAGATGAAAGTCGCAGTGGCGAGTGAGACTCAAATGCAAGAACAGTTCGATTTTGTCTTTGCGGAAAAGACTCAGGAAATGTCTTTGGTGGTATTGAGCTTATAGAGGATGGTGTTGCACTTGGTGGAATGAAAATGGAGTTGGAGTAATTGCAGGGTCTGGTGCAGTCGAATCCGTTTGACTGAAATGCCTGAAATAGATGTATGTTTAGGCTGGAATTGCGATTTTCATAGTTTGCATGTTTTAGTGTAGTCGACATACTTGGTGGAGATATGCTATAGGTGATGATTTTCATGGGTTTTGGTGCTGTGGCTCAATGCAATGCAGAGTCGCTTGTTGGAATTAGGAGTTAGTTTTAGGGGCGGAGATGGATGTTACAGGTGAGGGATGTCCAGTGCGGTGATTGAGAGGTTCTTTGTAGGGTTGAGAAAGGTTTGGAAATGGCATTGCGGGGAGAGAGTTGCGATTGAAGAGCTTATGAAGTTGCTGCTTGTTGGAATTGGAGGAATGGCTTGTGATTCGGATGAGAAGTTGATTTACTTGTGTGGTGGAGCGTAAAGATTGCGAGGTGGAACAATGGCTCGCTATAGAAAGCGGTGGCTTGAGATGGTTGAGACATAACGGGGAAAGTTGGTCGCAATGGGGTGCAGAGAGTCGGTGGTTGTTGCCTGATGTTTTGCAAGCAATGGTGCTCGAGAAGTGCAGTTAGAAATGGCATTGGAGTGCACTTTGGTTTGTTTTTGTGGTGGAGGCTGGGGTGAATTGAAGGCATTGATGGAGATAAGTAAATGGATGAGCTGTATTGTGATGGCAGAGGTCAATTGAGCTGGTTGTCACCGAGTTTAACGCAGATGGTTGTTACCAAGGTAACATTGATTGCAAACCCTGATTTGGAGACTATATAAAGGAGAACTCCAAAGAATCGGGGAAACCTAATCCCCACACCTCCCGTGTGATACTAGTTGCGACTAGAGTCGATTCTCCTTTAACCTTAGGTTTTTCTTAAACCCAATAGGTTAACGACTTAAAGACTTCATTGGGAATGTGAAGCCAGACCCAACTATTTTCTCTTTAGTTGCATGATCTGATCTTGCTGTTTTCTATCGTGATTGAGTACTATCTTCTCTAAGATTGGCTTGAGATTGAATCTCCGATAGACAAGATAAAAAGTAGTCACAAACATCTTCGTCTCATCGTTTGTGATTCCACAATATCTTGTTTCGCTACCATATGATTAAGATTATTGTGAGGTGATTGATATTTCTAGGCTGTTCTTCGGGAATATAAGTCCAGTATATCAATTGGTTCATGTTCACCTTGATTTATCAAAAGACGGAACAAAACTCATAGGTTTATCTGTGGGAGACATATTTATCTATTCAATAGACTTTTCTGTGTGAGATAGATTTGTTTATCAAGTCTTCGACTTTGGGTCGTAGCAACTCTTAGTTGTGGGTGAGATCAGCTAAGGGAATCAAGTGCGTAGAATCCTGTTTGGGGTTGAGAGATGTAAGGAGCGCAACCGTACCTTGATCAGTATGAGATTGGTTAGGGCTCAACTACATTCCATCAGAAGTTAACTTGGAGTAAGCTAGTATCTGTAGCGGCAATATCAATACGGTGTGGTGTTCAAATCTGGACTAGGTCGGTGGTTTTTCGGATTTGCGGTTTCCTCGTTAACAAAATTTAAATCGGGTGTCCGTGTTATTTCTTTTCCGCATTATATTTTGTTATATAATAGAAATATCACAAGTTGTGCGTAGTTCAATCAATTAGATAATCCAACCTTTGGTTGTTGATATAAATTGATTGACACTTGAACATTGGTATTTGGTACCGTTCAAGTTGTTTCACATAATAATCAGGCTCACGGATATCCATCTATTTGATTTGCTGATTACATTGTGAAAGAGAGATACAACTCTTGGATATATTTCCATTGATTGAGTCTGACTATCTAGTTGATTCTCTTGGAATTATATTGGAGTTGTCCACACAGATTGCTAAGCAAACTATTGGGTGTGGTTGTTAGACCCCGCTTTTCAATTGGTATTGAAGTGTGCAAACATTATAAACCTAATAAGTTTGTGTTTGACTGATCCCTAAAGTCCGTTCCTATGGGAAATTTCTTTGGGAAACTTGCTCTTGGCATCTGTAACGCACGCCAGAATGCCTTAAAGACTGTTCAGAGCTTATTATCCATTAGACCTCTAGTTTCTAATGATAATCGTTTTCCATCTATGTCCTTGGAAAACTTAGATGAATAGAAACAGTCTAAAGGAAAAATTAAAAGTTCTTCTAAGAAGAGACGTTGCAAAAAACAGGGTCAACACTCAAAGATATGGAATCTCACTAGATTAACTCTTAATCTTTTTGAGAAATACTATCGGGATGGATCAATTGAGAATGATTTATTTAAAGCTTTTGAGAGCATTTTTAAATTCTTAGAAAAGCTTAAGTTGATTGAGGAAAATGATCTTTCTTATAAAAGTTTTGTACCTGTCAAATCATGTATGAACAATGCTTACTTCCAATTCTTGTGAAATTGATAAAAAGATTTCTGGAAAGTTCGGTGTAGGCTCTGATCGTCAGAAAACGTCTTTCCTTGGTCATAAGAAAAAGGATTTAAAAAATTCTATTGACCCCGAGTATCATCATTACTATGATTATACTTAGACACTTCACAAATATCAATAGGAAAGCCGCATGAGAATCTCTCTCGCATATTTCGCCTCTTGGTAACAAGCTTGGCTCTACCCCATTTGTATATAGCTTGAGATGGGGCAAAAGTAACAGATTTGATTTTTATTTGTGCTTGGGTTAATTTATTTTTAATATTTTTCACTGAGAGAAATTCCTTGACAAGTTTTCCCAAGGTTAATTAAAGTGATGTAGTTTTTCTACTATCCTTTTACTGCACTGTACGGATCCTGTTAGTGTGCGAACCTTGGATGTTAATCGCCTTAAGAAATCCCACTTGCCTTTTGTGGGTCGCGGTTCATGAACGGGTCAAAGCACATGCTTCGGTTTATAAGAAGTATGGTACGCGTACTCTTCGTCTTCCCTGTTAGTCCGCGTATGTGAACTATTCTAGGGTTCATGTATTATCTCCATTAAAGTTCTTCTTTGGAGATTCAAAAGAAGCTAAGAATTTTCCTCATCTTCAAGGAGCATATCAAGTAAGTTTTTCCTTCTCCTTGTACTCTAAATTTCTATGTCTCATGGGAAATTTCAAGGTTTCAAAGAAGGTTTAGAAAAACTTGGATCCATCATCTTCTAGCTTGACCTTACCTCAAAATCAAGATTCTATTAGAATTAGATTTGTCGACGATTCTAGTAGTAAGATCTTTGAAAGGATTTCTTCTAGTGGCTTTATTCTAGAAAGAAATTGGATTTGGTTAGTGGTCATAAAGAAGATTTGGTTTGTTTTGAAAAGTTTAATCTTGGAAACATCTTTAATGGTCTTGGTGAAGGTTTTGATACTCTTACAAGAATATTTTATGCTAATATCTATAAGGTTAATCATGAGGACATGGAATCAAGACCATGATAAATAGAGATAGGATTCTTGTTAATAGAGAACTGATTTCAAAGATTACTAAAATCCCCTTGGGCAATTTTCGCCTTCCAAGATCAAGTGGAGAAAGACCATCCTATGAAACCATTTCTAATGGTCTTTGTGGTAAGAGTGTTGATTGGATTGAAGGAAAATTTCCTACTAATTATCTTATCTTCGCCTTAATGTCGTTTGGAAAACTTGGTATATCTAATCTTTGTCCCTCCACAATTGGGAATTCTCGGTGGAGTCGTGAGTTTGCGGAGTTGGTCTATTTCCTTGAATTGGGTACTCCAAGTCTCGACATTTGTGGATTTATTATTCATCAAATGCTTTCGATGACGGCTTCCAACAAGAAGTTAGGATATTCTTATTTGAATGAGCGAATTTGTCATACTTATTCCATTGCTTCTATTGGCAACTCAATTGGAACTCCCAAGCTTGTTCGTCCTTGTACCTTCAAATGTACGAAAGAGAATGCTTGCAAGAAAAAAAGATGTGATACCCTTGATGGTTCTAGTGATCCTACCACCTTGAGTCTTCTTCATAAAATTCACAAGGGAGTGTGTAAGATTAATTCTAAGGTGAAATGTGTGCAAGAACAACTTTGTGTGATTGCTACCAAGTTTCCCGAAATCAAGGAAGATATGGATAAGATTCAAGCCACTTTGATGATCTCCGATGATGAAGATGATGAGTAATTCCTCTTGTATGTCTTATTTTGTCTAGGAAACTTCTTATGAGAATTTATTCTTGTGTTTGAAGAAGGATAACTAGGGTTTGGAATAGCCATTATTGTGAGTACACATAGCTATGTCCAACGATTTTCATCTTGCAATGTTTTTAGATTTATTTATTTAAATTCTAAAGTTGATTTGGAAGATGATTTTGCAATATTGATAGGTGTCTAAAACACCTAATTTACTATCTAGTAGTTACGCTTTCTTTGCTATTTTTCTTGTGAATTATGTAATTTACGTGTGTTTTTGAGTTATTAGGTACTCTGAAGTCATTTGGAGCGAAAGAAGGAGAAATCATCCATTTTGAGCATAAAGAGTGGAATCGTTATTTCGCAGGCGAAAGTGACATGGGAGTCGAGCCAGACAATATAAGGGCTGCCATTTGGGTGGCACTTATCCTATTTATGGGTGCCCAGAGTCATTATGGATACCCCATATCTACTTTACCGGAGTTGGTATAGCCAGTATCATTCCTACACAAAACCCTCAAATTGAGAGAAGTCAATCATTTGCATCTGAAAATTAGAAAAGAAATAAAACAAACAGATGTTCTTTGATGATTGAGATAGAGATTGAAAGAGAGATTTATGCGGCGATGGGAGTCTCGTTGAAATTGAAGGATGGGTTTCTCTTGATTTCAAGAAAGAGATGTGGAAGAAGAGTGGATCTCTGTCCGGGCATGGAATAAAAGGAGGAGATCGATGTGACTCGGGAAGAAGAAGATGCAAAAATTAAGCTCATAGAATGAATTAGGGTTTCGGTCTTTGAAGGGATTGTGATGAATTAGAAGATGAGTTTGATTTGAGCGTCTTCTAGGCTCAAGAACAATGGGTATTGGACGAAATTGAAGATGAAATTCAGGGGAGTAACGGATGAAGTTCTTGTCGATTTTGAGGAAGAATTGTTAATGGGTCAGATGGACTCGAGTAAAGAAGCGGTGATGTTGAGCAGGAAGATGATGGTGATGAATCTTTAAATGGGTATTATGGGTTTTGTGCTCAGTCTTTGGTAAAGACAAGATTTCAGAGATGTCACAGGTGCGGGACTAGAGATGGTGGAGGAATTGATTTGTAGCAGATATGGGTGTTTGTGGATTGTTGGTTATTAACCAAGAATTGAATGTTGCTATGAGATTGAAGCAGGCAGTGTAACATCCTGATTGTAACTACAACTACAAAGAAGAATTAGAAGTTTAGTGGTAGTGAATGTATGAAGTATGTGTGAATTGGTAGAAAAGCAAAATGCAGAGAATGGTTGCAATCGAGCTAGGTATCTTGGTATCAATACGTTCTTTGTGTTGGCTCAAGAATGGCGTAGATGAAAGTCGTGATGGCGAGTGAGACTCAAATGCAAGAACGGTTCGAGTTTGTCTTTGCGGTGCAAGACTCGTGAAATGTCTTTGGTGGTATTGAGCTTATAGAGGATGGTGTTGCACTTGGTGGAATGAAAATGGAGTTGGAGTAATTGGTGGTCCAGTGCAAATCGAATCCGTTTGACTGAAATGCCCTGAAATAGATGTATGTTTAGGCCGGAATTGCAGTTTTCATAGTTTGTGACTTAGTGTAGTCGACATACTTGGTGGAGATATGCTATAGGTGATGATTTTCATGGGTTTTTGGTCTTTGTGGCTCAATGCAATGCAGAGTCTTGTTGGAATTAGGAGTTAGTTTTAGGCGGAGATGGAGCTGCAGTGAGGGATGTCCGCAAGTGATTGAGAGGTTTCTTTGTAGGGTTGAGAAAGGTTTGAAATGGCATTGCGGGAGAGAGTTGCGGTTGAAGAGCTTATGAAGTTCTTTGTTGTTGGAATTGGAGGAATGGCTTGTGATTCGGATGAGAAGTTGATTTACTTGTGTTGTGGAGAACCGAAAGATTGCGGGTGGAACAATGGCTCGCTATAGAGCGTTGGCTTGAGATGGTTGAGACATAACAGTGGAAAGTTGGTCTGCAATGGGGTGCAGAGCCGGTGGTTGTTGCTCGATGTTTTGCAAGCAATGGTGCTCGAGAAGTGCAGTTAGAAATGGCAGCTGGAGTGCACTTTGGTTTGTTTGCAGTGGTGGAACTGGGGGTTAATTGAAGGCATTGATCGAGATAAGTAAATGGATGAGCTGTATTGTGATGGCAGAGGTCAATTGAGCTGGTTGTCACCGAGTTTAACGTTTGAGATACTGCAGTGGTTCCGATAGAGTTGTGGCTGCAAAGTTAGATGGAATTGAATGTGGCGAGGCGATGCGATTTGCAAATGGGGTATAAGGTTATGAGTTGTTGAAGCACAATGATAGTGCAAAGATAGGATATGGCATGTGCAATGGCTTAACTCGGACTAGTGGATGTCGACTCTCAATCATCTAACTATCGACTCTTTGACTCACTGACCGGTGTTAACTCGCCTTGACTCGGTTGACCTGACCGAGTCGACTCGTTTGACCTATGGTAAGGGTTGACTTTTGCCACACCGAGATGTCTGTGGCGACTTTTCCGGCCGATTTTCGGCCATAATACCAGATTTTCGGCGACCACTTTTGGGGTATATTTTCAAATGGGTATCTGCACACACATGGGCTTGGTGGACCACTTGGACTTTGGGCTTTAAAGACCTAATTTTGGAAACAAGAGAGCTATTTAAAGGAAAGACTTTTATAATTAGGGGATATCTTCTATTCTTTTTGGCCTCTACTTTGTTCTAGGGTTTGAAAACCATGAAGTCTTTTCTCTTTCTTCTTTTTATGAACTCCATGAATATGAGCTAGAGTTTTCTTTTGCTTATGGATTAGTTGGATTTCCAAACATGAGTTTTTTTGTTCAATAAATTAGTTTTGTCTCCATATTATCGTTTATGATTCACCATCAATATTGTTACATGAGTTGAATGTTATTTAGTCGAGTCGCGAATCGATTGAGTTTCTTTTCATCTCTCTTGCTAGATTAGGATTTATTATACGCAAAAGTGATAGATTTCGATTACAAGTAGCATAATTGTGATTATTGCTTGTAGTGATACATCCTAGTAGTCACATGTGAGTCATAACCTTTGTTAAATCGGATTAGTGCTTTTACACGTTCGATTGCTTTGATTGGCCTGATTTCATAGAACCTAATGCATCTAGGGAATTAAACTTGATTAGTGCTTTTACACGTTAGGTTGTTCCTTTAGATAGAATTCATATTCGCATCTTTTAATGTGTTTGTTGATGACATGAGGAGATTTGCGGGATATACTTGCGATCAAAGTATTCTAGGGTCTTTGATAAAAGTTGAGATTAAAATATCAATTCTAATTATTGTGTTGAAAACATGTTTGTGAATGAAGACGAAATCCATGACCAATACTTTCTCATCCTTGATTTGCGTGTTTACTTTTTATTGTTTTGCTTTTTGTTTATTTTTATTTACACAATCAGAAAATCCCCCCGTGTTACTTATAAGATATCGAAACAATTTGACAACCTAGACCTCTCTGTGGGAACGATCCTTTCTTGCCCTTGCTTCATTATATATTTTGAGTAGTAAGAAAGTGTAATTTATTTTTGACGCCTACGACAGTGATCAAATATTAATCTTTATGATTTCATATACTGCAACTTGTTATGGGATATGTGTGTTTGCGTCCGTGAACTATGATTGTCCCATATATGTCAAAAGTTAAGTCTTTCACATGTCATTATGCAAATATTGATAAAAGAATGAATGAACTTTTGACAACAAAAGTTAAGCCTATTATGTCATTATGCAAATATTGATGGAAGATATGATGAACTTTTGTTTACAAAGATGAAGTCTGGATAAGACCCATCAAATCCCACGCAGTTTGTTCCAAGGTTGTCTCGTTACCTCCGAGGGGTACACGTTCATGTATCGTGAACTGAAAACATCATTTTCTGTAGATACAATTTCATACTCCCTCCATTTCTAGAAAAAAATTACTATCCTACAATTAACTTCTTCACAATAAGAGCATGACAAACTAGTTGATTAGGTTTTCAGATTAATGAAAGAGTGATAGCAATTCTTTTCTAGAAAGAGTGGGAGTATATTAGTCCCATGAGAAGTTAAGAAAACCAAATATGCACGCCTTGTTTAACCTAGCATTTTTAGGGCGACCCCGAAAGAATTAGGGGCGACTTTTTTATTCCCAACCCATAGACAAGGTTATGGGATGTACTAATGGTTCGGAGAATACCTAAATGCCCTTTTATAATCGGTAGTTTAGGATTAATTTTAGCAACCGATTATGATTTCTATAATCGGTAGTTTAGGATTGGTTTTAACAACCAATTATGATTGTGTTCTTCTCTTCTTTTCTTTGTTTTGAAAAAAATAAATTTGGGGCTACTATCAGAATCGGTATATAATAAACATCACACACTACCGATTGTGAAAGTAGAGAAATCCGAAGTTTTATTTATTTTACAAAAATTGAATTTGGGGCTACTAACACACTACCGATTGTGAACATCACGAAACTACCGATTGTAAAAGTTGAGAAATTTGAAATTTGGGGCTACTATCTGATCGCTGTCGTAAGCGACACAAATATAATTACACTTTCTTACTACTCAAAATATAAATATAGCAAGGGCAAGAAAGGATCGATCCCACAGAGAGGTCTAGGTTGTCAAATTGTTATGGTTTCCTATATAAAACACCGAGGGTTTTGTGATTGTGTAAATAAAAATAAAATAAAAGCAAAACAATAAAAGTAAACATGCAAATCAAGGATGTGAAATATTGGATAAAGGTTTCATCTTCAATTGTAAACAAGTTTATGAATATATGAATAGAATTCGTATTTAATCTCTCTATCATCAAAATCCATAGAATACCTTATTGCAAGAATACTCCGTAATTTCCAAAGTTATCAACACACACATTAGGTGGGCGTATGTGAAATCTACCTAAAGAATAACCTAACGCCTTGCGCTAATCAAGTTCAATTCCTAGGAGCATTAAGTTTCGAAATAGGCTAATCAATGCAATTGTAATACATTGCGCAAACAATTCGAACAAAGGTCAATTTCTACATATGATTTCAAGGATGTATCACTACAACCTAGAATCATATCATGCTACTCGTATTCAAGGTTATCGCTCGATGAAAACCCTAAAATAGCTATAGATATGGATGTGAGTTCAATCAATTCTAGACTCGACTAAACAAATATTCAATCATATTGCAATACTTCAATCATGCAATTATTATAACCCGTAGAAATCAAACGATAATATTGAGAGAAAACTAATTCATAAAAATCATAACTTGGTTGCAAAATCCAACTACATCTTCAACCAATAATAAAAACTTAGTTACTCATGGCATAGGAGTTCATAGCAAGAAGAAGGAGAAAACCTATCATGTTTCTAAACCCTAGAACCAAAAGTATGAGTTCTCCCTCATGGAGATATCTAGGTTTAGAGAAAAGTTCTATTTATATGCCTCTCCCAAAAGGATACCCAAAGTAGGTCAAGTCTTCTCCAAACCCGTCTCAAATTGGTCCACCAAGCCCAGGAGTGAAAAATATGTCTCTCGGGAATTTTGGGTCCAAAAAGCGTCGTTTAATTGTTGACGTCATCGCGGAATCCGTCACGGCCGCTGGAATCCGGCCGGAAAATTTATCTCGTGCTACTTGAATCATCGGAAACTCGTCACCAACAAGTATGTACTTCCAAAGAACTCATCTCTTCTCTCGCATTCCAAACATTCACAAAAATCATCCAAACCAATTCTTTATCTCGAAAAACGCCCAAAAGCGTGATGCGTAGCTCATATGTCCGGCCGTCGATTCTTGCATCCGACTCATACCCCCTTCACGATTCACCGAATCATTGTGATTCCCACTTACGGTTCCAAAATCCGGCCATCGGAACTAGGCTCACTGGCACCATTCTCGCTGCGTTTCTTGCACAATTTCAAAGATCTATTTCACAGCCAGTGTAGAATCTAATTGTACTCTGCACAGCCTTGAGCCGCTTTTGTCTCATCACCAATTTTCCATTTCGTTGGTCTCATAATCTTCAACACAACCATGATTTGGTGGCCACCAGAGTTCCTCCTCGTAGTGCTCGGCTAATTCGATTCATTCCCGCAGTTAGCATTCGTGCTTCTTTCTAGTCCCTGTAATCGTTGTATCATATCCACCACGAGCATCCGTAACTCAATTTTAGACGCATCTTCTCCTTAGCTCGACCACTGCAGCTCACAATCTCCGATGACTAATGCTACTCAAGACCAACACAAGACTAGCACATTCGAATCCTCGCAACAATCAAGAACCATCAACATAAATCTTCACCATTTCAATAGCATCTCCAGATCCTGTTCTCAACATCAAATCAAAGCCTTGCCATCCTGTTCTCAACATCAAATCAAAGCCACGCCATCCCGCCAATTACAAGAAGCAACATCTGTTTTTCTTGCCTTGCCTCTTAAGTTCCGGTCGCAATTCAACTCAACCTAGCATAAACACTACCAAGCCTTTCAAGCAAAGAACACGGCCCCAATCGTTCATACATGGCATGTCCTGTAATTCACTTCAACTTCCTTGCTCCACCAGCAGTTTCACGGCTTGTAGCTAGAACAATGCTCCCGAGTTCCTCAACACCCGCAGACTCCCAAAGATCCTAGCTATCTGCAGCTAACTCTCACACCTAAAAATACATCTAAGTTCACAATAGTTGCATTCATCACTTAGCCTTCAGCTATTGTTACCATCTTTCCAATTTCCATACCAAGAAACCAAATCCCTGTAAGTCATGGCACAATTATCTCCACCAGATCCATCGAGCTCTCTACACCACGCCATCGCATCAACTTTCCTCTCTCTTCCTCATCGACTCCGTCTCAAACACCAGCCATTCTTCTTCACCGCCATCACAGTGACTCGCTCCGCCTCGCACCTGCTCAGCTCCACAACCACATCTCATAGTCATATGCTCACCGCTTTTATTCATTCACAACAAAGACACTCTAGATCGATGTTCAGCAACAAGCTTGACCAATCCATTCAGCCTTCAACTTCATCTTTCCGTCTTCTTAAATCCATGTTATATCCGGCAGCCAAACATGTACCAAAACCAATCATTACAGACCTGAGACTCATGGCAAAATAGCTAATGGAAACGTTGGCAGCAAGAACTTTTATCAAACACCGGTGTGTGTATCGAAGACCGACGATGGTCACTCGTTTATTGTATTTGATCTCCCGCCAATTATCTCCTTCCCCCGTATCGCAATTCAATCACATGTAACAAAACCCATACATTCATTTAGTAGCTCAATTATTTCCTTATACTTCCCAATCGTCAATGGCAGCCATCTTCTTTCTCTATCTTCTTTACAAAACTTCACCGAATCTTCTCATACATTGTCGCAAACTCAAAACCCAAAGTGAGAACCCAACTTTCATTGTTAACTCGGTCTCTCTTGAACGATTGAGCTTCAAATACCCATCAATCAATGGCATCAATCCGTGGACATTCTCATGTTTCTTCAATTCCTAGCTAAACCCAAAATTGGTACCACTTGCCTATCTCCGAACCTCCATGTTCCCTTGGTACTCAGCTATCAAACCCTTGGGTTATACCAGAAGTGAACCCGAGTATGAGCCTGGAATCATGGCTTTCCGGCAGTGTGAATTGGTGCAGAGCTGGGACTGGAAATGAATCAGATTAAAACCTCGACCTAGTTCTAGTTATAAAGGAAGAGATGCCCTTAACAATATGCGACCGGTCCTTAGTGTATCACTCAACCTGGTTGCCCCTTAACCTTAGCTAGGCTCTCAATAGCACTTCCTTTAACCAAAATCTGGCTATCCCTTAACATGTGGCTGGGCTCCCGTTAGTATTAGCCGATGAAATGACCGGTTTACCACTCCTAGTTCTTCTTTGCCCATAACTTCTTCATACGAGCTCCGAATGACTCCATTCTTTCGCCATCGTCTTCATCTTCTCGTCCTCTACACCATGAAAAGTAGAAATCTTGTATTTGAACGAGTTCCAATTGGTCTTTTTGCTCCAAATGACTCCATTGCACCTAATAAACTCAAAAGCACACATAAGATACATAATTTACAAGAAAACTCGCAAAGAAAGCATAAATACTAGATATTAAATACGGTGTATTCTACACCTATCAAATTCCCCCACACTTAGACTTTGCTAGTCCTCGAGCAAATCAAACAAAATAAAAATACAACAACTCCGTGACGTCGAGGCTACGGTTAATTTTAGCATAAATAACAAGCCTTTAAACCCCTAGGTGTCCCTAGTGGACGAGTTATAGTCTCGTGAAGGTTTACTAGAGATATACCTACAAAACCTATATTTCAAACTCCGTCTATTCGTGACAAATCAATGAACAAATCCAAATTGACTACAGGAGGAGGTACCTTGCAAATTCAATTCATATATTAGTAATTAAACTCTAATTAGATAGTCGAACAAGCCACAATACTCGGAAACTAACAAACCACAATCACAATGAAAAGATTAAGAAGATGGATATAAATGTAGATGTTGGCGAATATTCACAAGTGTTCGATGTTTCCCATATCTGTCTGAAGGTCACTGCTAAGATGAACCTACTCCTATTGGATTGAGCTACTTGGTTTGAATCCTACATCAACTCACTGGCATATACAAGGGAACCAGAAGTGACTTTATTCAACCAATATAAAACTTTTTTTTTTTTTTTTTTTTTTTTTTTTTTTTTTTAGACAACATGATTGGATCAAACTGGATCCAAGCGCATGATTCTTGTCAGCAAGTACATGATAGTTGCCTTGGATCCTGCATTCCACGCTTGTTTAGGCGACGGAGACAGGGACTACGTTTCACACATCTTTGCTATTCCCAAGTGTCTTTTTATTCCGTTTTGGTCTAATTGGTCTGTCTCTTTTTTTTTTTCTTTTCATATATATTTTTTTCATTTTTTTTTATTTTTTTATTTTTTCAATTTTTTAGCAACTCAACCACTCTATTTCATCCTAGCAGTAATAACACGTCGATTTTTAGTGACCCACCAAAGCACTTAGAGAACAATAGATAAATATGGAAAAATAAAAATAGAATGCAATATGGTGATATTCGAGATATGGTAACAACTATCATATAATTTGTGATTTTCGAGCTATATTCTTCCCTTTTAGTTAATTAGTTCCTCAACTCCTGCATTCAAAATGGTTCCATCCACTAATGGTGTCAAAAACAAACTATACAAACATATAAATGCTCCCCACACTTAAACTTCACATTGTCCTCAATGTGTAAAAAAAGTTCTGAATTCTGACGTAACAGCAGATAAAACGCAAAAAAACTGTGCAAATTGGTAAGGAATTTGGAAAAACTCCATTTCACAAAAGTTGTTCACCTACGTGTTTTCTACACAGTGTCAAAATTTCACAGTGTTTCGATAAACGGTCTGACAGTTATGGTCTCTGAACTGAACTACGCGCAGTCTGAATTTTTCTGACGAAAGGTATTCGTCCTAATTCTCTTCTAAGATAGATTACGGACTCAATGAAATTAAACATAGGGATGCAAATATGATATGAAAACAGTAAAAAAAAAATAAACGAAACAAAAATAAAAAGCAAAAGGATAAGAGATACAAAACCGGTGGGTTGCCTCCCACTTAGCGCTTGTTTTATAGTCGTCCGGCCCGACTTAGCTTCTTGTAAGATTCATTCCCATACACCAATAGTCGGAAAAGTTGAGGATCCTTCCATAGAACCTGTTTTGGAAACACTAACTTCACACAAATATTAGTAATATAAAGCAAAAGTGAAGCTATGAACCGATAAAAGCTTCCCCACACTTATTCTTGTCCACACTTGGAAGTGTATAAAGAATATAGAAGTTTCGGGTACCTCCATGGTTTCTTGGTTCCATAACCTGCATAGTATGAGAATCAAGTATCTCTAATGGCGGAAATCGAGAAACAAAGTCATTCAACAATATTCTCGAAAGCACATACATTCAAACCAATAAGAGGTAAAGGAGAAGAAATAATAGGCAAAGGGTTAGATAAACCTTGCACAATCTCTTGTATTATGGAATCCTCTTCATCCTTGAAAAATTCAAGTGAATTATTCACCTCTTTTATATCATGGTCCTCTATCAAACCTTGCAACCATTCTTCGTCCGTTTCTGCCGTAACCATAGTCTCGACATAAACATCATCATTACAATCATTTGCAAGCTCAATTGGGTCTTCCACAATATTGGTCATAACGGTCTCATTCTCAACATATTCCTCCTTTTAGTGTAAGGCACATACTCTTTTTGCGGATGCAATATTGTCCATAAGGAATTTCTTTAGAACACTCATTGCATCATCCTCAAGCTCTACCTTTTGAATAGGTTCTTGATCATTATTAAGATCAATGCTTGAGTAAGCTACACTAGTGTCATCATATTCCTTTTCAACTTCACCTTGATCGTAATAAAAGAATCCATTGTACACTCCTCGGGTGGATGTCACCATAAATTGGTTCAAACGATGTATTTGCATAATCATCATCACTATCATAGTCATCATAACATTGGTCCTCGCTGAATTTAGTGTTGCTAATCTCGAACTCATCCTTTTGAATAGGTGAATGATCATTATTACGATCAAGAGTTGAGTTAACTACACAAATATCAACAAAAGTCCCGAAGGTTCGCCTTTTTCAACATAATTATTCATTTCCTCCTTGTACTCATCAATGCCTTGTCTTAAAGTGGAAACACTTTTTGAAGCTCTTGGAGTGTTCCATCCAAATTCTGAATATAGTGTTCCATTTGTTTGTAAAGCTCATTCGACAAAGAAAAAGTAGAATTACTTACTTCCGTATTATTAGGCCAATTATATTCCCTTTGAATGGGTGTATGATCATAACTACGATCAGAAATTGGGCCATACATACTATGAGTACATTCGGTCGATGAAATTGGTTCCACGCTTGGTTGTCCACAAATTGACTCCATGCTGTCCATAAATTGTTGCATTTCATCTACCAAACTAGAGGAAAAATTATAAGGAAAACAACTATTCTCCCCTCCTTGTGGTTGCTCACTTACATAACCACCATAAGAAGGTTGATATGTATGAGAATAACTCATAGGGTACGTGGAATATTGACCATAACCAAAGGATTGGTTTTGATTATACTCCCCATAAGGGTGATAATTGTTATGTTGTTGAGGTTGAAAGCCGTATTGATTGCTCCAATATGCTCCGTCCATAATAGGCACCTGAAACGAGATTCTCAAAACTCGGTTAAGAACCAAAGAATAAGAAAAAGACTAAAAACAAAAATAAATACAAAAATAAGAAACCAAAAACAATTAACAACCGTTGCCTCCCTAAGAATCGGCGCCAAAATTCATTTGTCGTAAGCGACACAAATATAATTACACTTTCTTACTACTCAAAATATAAATATAGCAAGGGCAAGAAAGGATCGATCCCACAGAGAGGTCTAGGTTGTCAAATTGTTATGGTTTCCTATATAAAACACCGAGGGTTTTGTGATTGTGTAAATAAAAATAAAATAAAAGCAAAACAATAAAAGTAAACACGCAAATCAAGGATGTGAAATATTGATAAAGGTTTCATCTTCAATTGTAAACAAGTTTATGAATATATGAATAGAATTCGTATTTAATCTCTCTATCATCAAAAGCCATAGAATACCTTATTGCAAGAATACTCCGTAATTTCCAAAGTTATCAACACACACATTAGGGTCGCGTATGTGAAATCTACCTAAAGAATAACCTAACGCCTTGCGCTAATCAAGTTCAATTCCTAGGAGCATTAAGTTTCAGAAATAGGCTAATCAATGCAATTGTAATACATTGCGCAAAACAATTCGAACAAAGGTCAATTTCTACATATGATTTCAAGGATGTATCACTACAACCTAGAATCATATCATGCTACTCGTATTCAAGGTTATCGCCGATGAAAACCCTAAAATAGCTATAGATATGGATGTGAGTTCAATCAATTCTAGACTCGACTAAACAAACATTCAATCATATTGCAATACTTCAATCATGCAATTATTATAACCCGTAGAAATCAAACGATAATATTGAGAGAAAACTAATTCATAAAAATCATAACTTGGTTGCAAAATCCAACTACATCTTCAACCAATAATAAAAACTTAGTTACTCATGGCATAGGAGTTCATAGCAAGAAGAAGGAGAAAACCTATCATGTTTCTAAACCCTAGAACCAAAAGTATGAGTTCTCCCTCATGGAGATATCTAGGTTTAGAGAAAAAGTTCTATTTATATGCCTCTCCCAAAAGGATACCCAAAGTAGGTCAAGTCTTCTCCAAACCCGTCTCAAATTCGTCCACCAAGCCTGGGAGTGAAAAATATGTCTCTGGAATTTTGGGTCAAAAAGCGTCGCCGAATTGATGACGTCATCACCGGAATCCGGCCACGGCCGCCTGGAATCCGTGCCGGAAAATTTATCTCAGCTACTTGAATCATCGGAAATCTGTCACCAACAAGTATGTACTTCCAGCAACTCATCTCCCTTCTCTCGCATTCCAAACATTCACAAAAATCATCCAAACCAATTCTTTATCTCTTGCAAAAACGCGCCCAAAAGCGTGATGCGTAGCTCATATGTCCGGCCGTCGATTCTTGCATCCGACTCATACCCCTTCACGATTCACTTTGAATCATTGTGATTCCCACTTACGGTTCCAAAATCCGGCTAATTGAACTAGGCTCACCGGTGCACCATTCTCGCTGCGTTTCGCACAATACCCTCAAGATCTATTTCATGCCAAAGCCGTAGAATCTAATTCGACTCGCACACTTGAGCCGCTTTTGTCTCATCACCAATTTTCCATTTCGTTGGTCTCATAATCTTCAACACAACCATGATTTGGTGGCCACTGAGTTCCTCCCCGTAGTGCTTTCACTAATTCAGTTCATTCCTCGCAGCTAGCATTCGTGCTTCTTTCTAGTCCCGTAATCGTTGTATCATATCCACCACGAGCATCCAGAACTCAATTTTAGACGCATCTTCTCCTTAGCTGACCACCGCAGCTCACAATCTCCAGCACTAATGCTACTCAAGACCAACACAGACTAGCACATTCGAATCCCCGCAATAATCAAGAACCATCAACATAAATCTTCACCATTTCAATAGCATCTCCAGATCCCGTTCTCAACATCAAATCAAAGCCACGCCATCCCGTTCTCAACATCAAATCAAAGCCACCGCCATCCCCGCCAATTACCAAGAAGAACATCTGTTCTTTTCTTGCCTTGCTCTAAGTTCCAGCTGCAATTCAGCTCAACCTGTAGCATAAACACTACCAAGCCTTTCAAGCAGCAACACAGCCCCAATCAGTTCATACATGGCATGTCCTGCAATTCAGCTTCAACTTCCTTGCTCCACCCGCAGTTCTCTGGCTTGTAGCTAAGAACAACACTCTCCCGAGTTCCTCAACACGCAGCCTCCCAAGCATCCCTAGCTATCTCACTAACTCTCACACCTAAAAATACATCTAAGTTCACAATAGTTGCATTCATCACTTAGCCTTCACTATTGTTACCATCTTTCCAATTTCCATACCAAGAAACCAAATCCCTGTAAGTCATGGCACAATTATCTCCACCAGATCCATCCCAGCTCTACACAGCCGCCATCGCAGACCAACTTTCCCTCTCTTCCTCATCGACTCCGTCTCAAACACCAGCCATTATTCTTCACTGCCATCACCAGTGACCTGCTCTGGCCTGCACTGCTCAGCTCCACAACCACATCTCATAGTCATATGCTCACCTGCTTTTATTCATTCACAACAGCACAGCTCTAGACTGATGTTCAGGCAACAAGCTTGACCAATCCATTGCAGCCTTCAACTTCATCTTTCCTGTCTTCTTAAATCCATGTTATATCTGGCAGCCGAAACATGTACCAAAACCAATCATTATGCACCACGCACTCATGGCAAAATAGCTAATGGAAACCATTGGCAAAGAACTTTATCAAACACCGGTGTGTGTCTCCGAAGACGGGACGATGGTCACCGTTTATTGTATTTGATCTCCCGCCAATTATCTCCTTCCCTCGTATCGCAATTCAATCACACAGAACAAAACCCATACATTCATTTAGTAGCTCAATTATTTCCTTATACTTCCCATCGCCAATGGCAGCCATCTTCTTTCTCTATCTTTCTTTACAAAACTTCACCGAATCTTCTCATACATTGCTGCAAACTCAAACCCGGTGAGAACCCAACTTTCATTGTTAACTCGCCTCTTGAACGATTGAGCTTCAAATACCCATCAATCAATGGCATCAATCCAGGGACATTCTCATGTTTCTTCAATTCCTAGCTAAACCCAAAATTGGTACCACTTGCCTATCTCCGAACCTCCATGTTCCCTTGGTACTCGGGCTATCAAACCCTTGGGTTATACCAGAAGTGAACCTGAGTATGAGCCTGGAATCATGGCTTTCCGGCAGTGTGAATTGGTGCAGAGCTGGGACTGGAAATGAATCAGATTAAAACCTCGACCTAGTTCTAGTTATAAAGGAAGAGATGCCCCTTAACAATATGCAATCATTCCTTAGTGTATCACTCACCGGTTGCCCTTAACCTTAGCTAGGCTCTCAATAGCACTTCCCTTTAACCAAAATCTGGCTATCCCTTAACATGTGGCTGGGCTCCCGTTAGTATTAGCCGATGAAATGACCGGTTTACCACTCCTAGTTCTTCTTTGCCCATAACTTCTTCATACGAGCTCCGAATGACTCCATTCTTTCGCCATCGTCTTCATCTTCTCGTCCTCTACACCATGAAAAGTAGAAATCTTGTATTTGAACGAGTTCCAATTGGTCTTTTTGCTCCAAATGACTCCATTGCACCTAATAAACTCAAAAGCACACATAAGATACATAATTTACAAGAAAACTCGCAAAGAAAGCATAAATACTAGATATTAAATACGGTGTATTCTACACCTATCACTATCACGTCGGTAGATAATAAACCTACCCGCCGATTGTGAAAATAGAGAAATTCTAAATTCCATTGGTTTTTGAAAATTTCGAATTTGGGGCTACTACCACAATCGGTAGAAAATGAACATCATGAAACTACCGATTGTACAATCGGTAGATAATAAACATCATGAAACTACCGATTGTGAAAATAGAGAAATTCCAGATTCCATTGGTTTTTGAAAAATTTGAATTCAAAATTCCATTGGTTTTTGAAAAATTTCGAATTTGGGCTACTACCACAATCGGTAGATAAAGAACATCATGAAACTACCAATTATGTTTGTGTAGAGAATTTGAAAATTTAAGAATTTTGGCAAAATCCAATTTTGGGACTACTTTGTAATCGGGAAGTTAAACGAACTTCATTTACTACCGATTATGTTAGTTCATTTACTACCGATTATAATCGGAAGTTAAATAAACTACATTTACTACCGATTATGTTTGTGTAAAGAATTCGAAAATTTAAGAATTTTGACACAATCCAATTTTAGGGCTACATTGTAATCGGAAGCTAATTAAATGTCATTGTCTACCGATTATAGATATATTTTGGCTAAGTAGTTTACAATTGGTAGATGTGGTAATCCATTACTACCGATTCTAGGTAGTTTGGTCATTAAAAAATTTCATGATGTTCTCCCGATTGTAAACTTAACTACCGATTCTGGGTAGTTTCTCCCGGTTGTAAACTTAACTACCGATTATGAAGGGTAGTTTGGCCAATAAAAAAGCGGAAAATAAGGGATGGCTTCATTTTACGTTTGGGTGACCCTTTTTTGTCTTATGTGTCGCCCCTAGTTCTTTCAGGGTCGCACCTAAAAATGCGAGCTTGTTTAAACATGAAAGTTATGCGATAATATAACTAATCCCCGCCAGATAGGCAAAAGATGATTCAGCCAAATAGAACGATTAGAACTCGGATAATAGAAATATTCAGAAATCGGGTTTCATATAGGTCAGTACCTGTGTCCCTTGACCAGTGACTCTGCAAAGTGGTTGAAATGGAGGTACAATTTTCATCAAGGGCGATGAATACGAAAATGCTTTATACCCCGCATCCCTCCCCCACACTCACATCACAATTGTAATGGCCCCCTGCTAGCTCCAGCGGCCCGCACAAGTTTAAAAAATCTATGGTGGAGATCAAGCCACCTAGTGGGGGAAGAAGGTTGGGGGGGGTCTGTAGCAGCTTCGAAATAAATATGCATCTGTATTTGGACTGTCACCTCGGAAACCAGACAGGGAACGACGTTGACCCAAAAGGAAGACTTGTATCCCTTTCCAAGTACATACATGTAATTTAACAGGGGCTCTATAAAGTACCGTGAGAAAAATTTTGATTCATAAGTTTCTGCACGAAAGAACAGAAGCTTGTTAACGATAGACAGGGGAGTTTCTGAATGTAATCCATCTTTCCTGTACCAACCTAATAAACAAAAGAAAATCGTTCTACAAAATTCTACTCTAGAAACAGAAAAGAGTGGATGAACTTCTCTGGCCACATTCAAATGCAGAAAACTTTAGAAACGATAGAAACATGCATCAAGAAGCAAAAGTTTGTTGTATTTCTTAATATCAGTTTAAAATTGGCACCCAAACAATATAACATGGGAAATGCCTATGCTGACAGATCCAACCATCCCCCATAGCATATTAATATTTACATTGTATCTCAGAGATTAAGTTGTCCCAGCTGTAAAGATTTCATGGAACATCTAAAGTAAAGCCGAATGACTGATTGTGGGAGGGAGGGGACGTTCTACTGTATAGTATTCTTCAATAGGTAGGAAAATTAGACTGGTTCTACTGTTTAGTATTCTTCAATAGGTAGGAAAATTAGACTGATTCATAAGCAACCTCATGTAGTTTCTCAAAAAACAATAACTACGTAGGCAGTAAGTAGTGGTAGTGGTGGCTATCTGTGTACAACTAATGTGAGAAGGATTAAAAGATTCTTATTTAAGCTGTTGCAGCAGTTTAGATAGCAGATCTTGCTGCAAGGGTCTGGGTTTGGGTGTTTCTGACGTAAGTGAGAGAACGCGCGTGCATCTGGACAGTATCTGCAGAATCGACAAAATCATGCTCGGCGATATTTCCTGAAGCTGGCTGTGTAGAATTAGAAACAGGGAAATTCTTCTCATTCACTGGTTGCTGATCACGTCGCCACTGAAGATGGGGACTTGGATATGGTCTCTGAAGGTTGACATTGTTGCTGTTAAACTGCTGTTGCTGAAACCAAGATAACTGTGATAGTTTCCCAGCAATTTGTAGTGGTGTTGTTGGCCTCACCACCCCCACCACTTCCGACTTTCTCATAACCTAGTATCAGAAAAGCAGAAATGAAAATGATTAAGTAAAATACGAACAGAAAACGCAACTCGAAATATTTGGAACCAAAAGACCGAAACTGGAACAGAGCTTGTTCTTCCATGGTCCTCGATTTTGGACAAAGAAAATCGACAAATTGTTATATTAAAGGACAAGCAGTTGCTAACCTGTAAAGTTCTAGACCAAAAAGAGCTCCCACTGCGTGCCACTGCCCTCTCAACAGACTCTTCATCGGCAAAGGTAATATAAGCAGAGCTAAAATTGAAGAACCAACCGATATAACATTAATTAACTATTTAAAACTTGCCGCAGAAAACAGAGAAAAACCTTTTAAAAGTTGTTCAAAACAGGCCAAACTGTACCACTAAGGGAAAATGTAAGGAATTAGACTGTACCCTTTGGGTTGACCAGTTATTGCATCTCTGAGTATGATTACTTTGACGATCACACCACACTTGGAAAAATGCGAAGCCAAGGCTTCATCAGCCGCGGCGAAATGAACCTAACATTTTTAACAGTGCAAAATCATCAGTGTCTTGAATGCAACAACATGCATACAGTAATATATATATGATCTAATCAACAACTGTCCACAACGGACTTAATTCTGAGTTGTTTTGATGCACGCTGACACTTTTAAAATAATTCTCAACTTCTAAAATTTTAGTTCTAGGCATTTCTTTACAACTATCAGCTTATGCAGTGAATGCTTTCATATCAGCTTTATGCAAACCAAATCATTTTCATGTTTAGATACATGCAGCAAGTCTTTGCAATATTTCCTTGAGGTAGGACCTTTGATATGTCATCAGAAGGTAGGACTATGTTACAGCAGATGGAAAAATCAGGACAAGTAATATTGTTGCATACACAGATAACTAACCCTAGTACAGAACAAGGACCAGATTTTGAATCCTTATTTGGTTGCCATTTCCTAACAAGTTTGGGGTGCCATACATTGACAGGTCCTGAACATAACTCGCCTTTTATGGGGTTTAAGTTTCAACTAAGAAAACAATTTAAATAAATCAAAAAGGATGTTTCGAAGCATTTACATTAGTAACAAATACAGTTCTCGAGCCATCACCTTCTCCCTGAAAATTCATGGCACCTGCATAAGGACAAGTTAAATTATATCCTGCGTGAAAAAAGTTTCCTGGCAGACAACCATGTAGGCCATTGGTCTCATCTGACATTAAAAATTACTCTAAACAAACAGAATAAGAGGATGCTAATAGTCTGTTGAAGAGTACAGGCTGAACAGCAGTGCAGGTCAAATGTGCTATTCACCAGAATAGTCAGAAATCATGTAGCCGGGAAAGCAGATTTAACCAAACCCATAACATCTAACTTCTAGTCCAATCCAGTTTAGTGATCTACGTATATATGCACTTACCAAATACACCAGCACCCTTCAAAAAGTTTGCCGTTCAAGATGCCAGTTTGTAAAGGAAGACAACTTTTCGTTAAAATTCATGTAACTTGTAACTTTTTTTTTTTTTTTTTGGCTTTTAAATTCATGTAATTTAAATGTGTAAAAAACAGCTCCAAATAATATTTGAGCCAAGAAGATTTCAAACTCCAAAATCAAATTAAGTACTCAAGCAAACATACTAATGACTTTGAACAGTAATAGAAACAGAAATAGCTTCGGCTAGCATTAAGATCAGGAAACAGATGGAGAAAAAAAAAAAAGTGCCTTAGGAGTACAAAATGTGCATCAAAAGATTTGTTGCATTGAAGTATTATAAGAGCATTACCACCATTCGAGAAAGAAGTAATTTGACCATCAATTGTCCTCTGTCCATGCTCTGAACAAAGTTCCGACCCTCTCTCATCAACTGGATGCAATTTTATCTTAACATCCTGCGCAAGAAAGCCACCATTTGAAACAGTGGATTAGTTTCCTTAAATACAGATAATACTAACTGACATCCCGTTTTTACTCATACAAGTTCCGTATATAATTCACATGAAAACGAACATAACTTGGGCAAAACAAACAAAATATTATAGATGAGCTCTGGGGGGGAAAAATTGCTTCTTACAGTTTCCACGGGCTTAAGATTGGTATTTCCATCCTCGCCACTTACAATAGTGCCAGGCCTAGCTAGCGAAGACATTGAATTAGCTCTTGTGCCGGGTGGTACAGCTGGATACTTAGATGCCATATTAGATACAGCAGCTTTCGACCACTTGGAGCCATTGGAATAACCAATCTCACCAAACTGCCTCTTCCTACCAGAATTATTTGCATCATTTGGTGCACACTTTGTATTACAGAGATGTCTACGTTCAAAACAAGTCTCAGAGATGAGACCATCGGAGTTATTATGAACTGGGGAATCTTTTACCACTGAACTAGGGTTTCCGCCATCATGTGCCACTGCTTTCCTTGTAACTTCAGCACCATGGACCTCGATCCCATTGTGTCTACCAACAGTGTTATCGCCATTTGGCTTCTCTAATTTGTCCCAAACATTACCTCGTGGCCTGGAGTTCTGTTCTGATAAGGAATGCTTTTTCCCAGGAACTTCAGACATAGGATGGAGCCTTAAATTAGGGCCTTCTGCATAAATTTAAAATCGCACGTCTAAGTGAGTACTTCTCTCATTTGGTTCTTAACAGAACTACAGAGAAATCCTGCCGAAGTGGTGAAGTGTACAAATACATGCGAATCTTACCATGGTGCACATAGTTCCAAAACCTAAATCTATGCACAGATGCCTTAGTAACTCAAATAGATAAAGAGATCCTTCAGACATATGATTTTATAATATATCATCATTTTCTAATTTACCCAGCCCTCCGTACATCGTTTTGACAACTCTCGTCTAGTCTAAATTTCATTGATTCGTATGGCTTTATTTTCGTAACACTATTCTCATATTTGATCTGCTTCAGCCTCATATACCTGTTCTTCGCCTAATTCATCAAACCCATTCTCCAATTCGATTATAGCCACCAGATTCCTTAGTTCCATAAATCGGTTCTTCTCAGGCTCAATTAGATTTCGATCTCCCTGAGCTTCATAACAGCGGCAAATTCATCCATCGCAGACCCTAATTGCTTCTCGATCTGGTTATACATCAGCAGCTCTACACAAATTTCATCTTCTTCTCACTGAGTTCTCGATTTCTAACAAACCCATTCAATCCTCGATCTATCGAACTCAAGAACAATATCACTTTGTGATTTTACTCAAAGCCCATTGTTCTTTCTCACCAACAGCTCTCGATTCTCGATGAAACGGCTCCTCTCGATTTCACTTAAATGAGTCGGCTTGCTTTTAAATTCGGTGAAAGTGAAGAATGAGAGAAATCGATTTTAGGGTTGTAATGATTTGGGTGGATATTTACACCCCAGTGATAAAGACCACCCCACTCATTAGATAAGGGATACCCTAGTGGACAGCCCCTTAACCTTGGCTGGTTTGTATTTAGTACTCCTCCAAGAGTTACCCCTTAACCTGGACTGGGCTCCATATATCAATCGCCTGTAAAATGACCTTTTTGCCCTTTTGGCTCAAATTGGGTGATTTCTTCTTCTTTTCCTCCGTGCGACTCCAAAGTAGCTATAAAACTCAAAACAAGCGTAAAATACATAATTTACAAGAAAAATAGCAAGGAAAGCATAAACAATAGATAGTAAATAGGATGTATTCTACACCCTATCATCTATCTAACTCGGTGAGTCATAATACCCAACTCAGTTAAGCGACTCGGCCCACCATCTTGGGTACATGACACCAGGCCAAGAAAAGAAGGTTTGCAAGTTGGTAAAATCTCTTTATGGTTTGAAGCAAACTCTCATGCATATGGCATGAGAAGTTTGACAAAGTTACTTTGTCATGTGGTTTTGTTGTTAATGATGCTGATATATTTTAAACATATCAAAGACATCATCCTTAAATTTCATCAAGTAAGTATAAGCATACTTAGTATAATCATCAATAAAAGTGACATAGTATTTGTTTCCACCACGAGTTATATGATTCTTAATCACCAATATCACTATGTACTAATTAAAGTAAGGTAGAATTTCCTACTACAGATTTAAAAGATATTCTATGTACTTTTGCTTGCACATAGATTTCACAATTAGAAACATTATCAAAATTGCAATCAGAAATCAATCATAATTTTTTCATGTTTCTAAGGGAACTATAATTCACTTGTCCTAATCTACCATTCCATAAATCAACATATAGTCAACAGTATAAGCAGAACCATTATTTATTAAAAATCTTAATCATCCTATTACAAGCATATCCTTTTCCAACAAACATTCTGTTTTTGGACAATACAAGCTTATCACCCTTATAGGTCGTCTTGATTCCGGCCTTCATAACAAGGTCTCCAGAAACACGGTTTTTTACCATGTCAAGGACATGCAAAATATTAGTAAGAGTAACGGTCTTCCCTGGAGTAAATGAAATTTTAACAGTGCCTTTGCCAATTACTTTGTTACGTAGGTTGTTTGCAGAAATAACTTTGTTTCCTTCTCCAGTAACCGATTCGTGTGTCTTATAAAGGCTTATATTCTTACAGATATGGATGGTTAAACCGTTGTCGTACGACCATCCACTACTATTTTCATCAAAAATAATGGCGGCTTGCACTACTATGACAAGTTTTCCATTGACCATATTCACCTCATTTTTCTTTTGTTTCTTTCATTGACGACATTCACGAGCATAATGGTCGGATTTCTTATAAAACTCGTTTCCTTGTGAATAGGTTGAATAGCATGTTTAGAGTAGTATTGAAATACATAGATAGGTATGGAGGGTGGAGGAACGAAGATTGTGGAAAGCATGGTCAAGTCATGTACGCAATGTTAAGGAAGACCTGCATTTACACGCCCACAACTTCCTTCGCTCCTTCAACCGTTCACATTACTCTTCTTCGTAAGTGTATTACAATATCGTTTGTTGTATATCGCAACACCAAAACCCTAGTGAATATCTCC
Source organism: Papaver armeniacum (assembly GCA_023531295.1). Classification (NCBI taxonomy): domain Eukaryota; kingdom Viridiplantae; phylum Streptophyta; class Magnoliopsida; order Ranunculales; family Papaveraceae; genus Papaver; species Papaver armeniacum. The sequence continues at coordinate 45,282 of JAJJWW010000533.1, forward strand.
CATGTGACATAGTTGATGTCTCACAGTAAAATAATAGAGTTAAGTATTTTTATGTTTAAGTCGATTGAGTTAAAAAAAAAAAAAAAACTTATTCGATCGATTAATTGACCTACAACGGCTTAGTACGTTTATGACCAGCTATGATGATGAGTATCATTTGGATCATACTAGCATGGTTCGTAGAGATTTCTTATTTTAGTAACCCAAATGATACTAAAAATGCACAACGCCATCTTAGACAATTCAATTATATTTAGCATATCACTTATAATTGATTATACGATAGGTATCGAGTCTAGTGAGGCTATAAGTCTAATATAAAATTAGCACAGTAATATTCATATATCATGGCGTCACCAAATTTAGAAGAGACTAAGATGGAATTTTAGTTAATCGTTAGACGGATGAGCATAGGTCTAATGAGATCATCATGTCTAGTAGATACATGGTAGCCCAAGTAAAAATGGTGGTGCAGAGGCGTTACGTGTACTCGCGTGCTGCTTGGTCTTATCCCATGTTCCCAAAATGATGAATATACATAGTAGATTTATGAATTTTAACTCAGATGAGTCGTAAATCTGTCTTGTGATTTAAGCTAATAAATATAATACACATACCAGTAATGCTTGGCAAGAGTTTATACATTGACATTAAGCGGTGTCTAAGAATTCAATCGTGGAATATAGCACTGAAATGATTTTAAGCTGCTTTATACTAGTATGAGATTTAACTAGGAGCATAGTGTTCAATTGATAAAGTAAAGGAAATTATACTCGGAGAACCTCTGGGAAGTGTTGTACCAAGTACCAGTGGCATTCTTAGGTTCCAATAATAAGTAATTGATGGGTATTTTGTGTAGAAATAGGTACTTAGTCATGATATATATATACATATATATACACATAAAATATTGAGTTCTGCTAGGTGAAGCTCTATCCCATATGTATGCATCTCTAGCCCACCTAAATCTAAGTATTTGTTTCACTTTTTTAGATTACTATGTACAAAAGATAATTTTGGGTTAGTTCTTTTCTATCACTCAAGTAACTACGTAAAAATCATCAAAAAATTAACGTCCAAGATAAAATATCATCAGTTTTATAAGTATTTTTTGAATGAACAAAAAATTTAACCACCTCAAAATTAAATCTCATCTCCATCACTGGATGGTTGTGGGCTTTCATATTGTATTAGCTTAAATTGAATGGTGAACTTTGATATTGTATTAGCTTAAAAAGTTTAACCCCTTCAAATTTAAATACGTGCTCCGTCACTGAATGGTTGCGAGCTTTCATATTGTATTACCTTAATTGAACTCTCCGTAAAATAAGTATGTAATGCAAAATAATTTTCTTTATACTACAAGCAAATGACATTAAAGCAGTGCAATTACGGTATGAGTTATGTCTGGTGTATATAACTTAAGCAGAGCTCATAAATGCACGTTAATCCATGAGTTCATTCTAACTCAAGATTTTTTAGATTACTATGTACAAAAGATAATTTTGGGTTAGTTCTTTTTCTATCACTAAAGTAAGTACGTAAAAATCATCAAAAAATTAACGTCCAAGATAAAATATCATCAGTTTTATAAGTGTTTTTTGAATGAACAAAAATTTAACCACCTCAAAATTAAATCTCGGCTCCATTACTGGATGGTTGTGGGCTTTCATATTGTATTATCTTAAATTGAATGGTGAACTTTGATATTGTATTAGCTTAAAAAGTTTAAACCCTTCAAATTTAAATACGTGCTCCGTCACTGAATGGTTGCGAGCTTTCATATTGTATTACTGGTAGGCCTGGAAATGTGTTTATATTAATGCCTACGAGTGATAACCGCAAGTGCACGGCGTCTATCGGAGACGTGGCAAGTACGGGTCGAACCACAGAGACTTGTGGTGCTGATATGTTGATCAAGGCTTCATAAACCGAGTTTCTAGTGAAGTGGTAACACAATTGTAGTTGTCGAAGCGGCGAGGTTGAGTGCATGAGTCTAAACTAAGGCAAGGAAGTAAATTGTAACAAATTAGAAGCTACCGGGGCGTTGAATTCACCACCGAACCTATGCTAAGGCGGTTCTTAATCAAGTTATATTCTTGGTTCATTCAGGGAAGAACACCATGATAATGTCTTGACTAATCTTACACACTCCCCCTAGTATAGAGTGTCTTCTTACAAGGTACACTCTATCACGGGGTCATGTGCTCAAATAGCTAAATCATTCTAAGACAATGAAGCATAACAAGAACAATAAAAAGAAGATGAATTTCTTGGCATATTATCGGGGTTTCAACAACACCCGGCTAAGAACTTAACATAATTAAACTAAAAATAACACAAATTACACTACAATGGTGCTCTGGCTAGCCCAGGCATGACCTTTTAACACACAATTCTCAGACCCCTTTATACATGCAGACCAAACCCTAATTCAATTCAAAAATTGCAATTTAATCATACCCAAACGCCCATACTGTCTGAATCGCCTCTCCTCTTGTCAATTCATCTCAGAACACTCCATGCGTGGGCTGTTGTACAAACCCTAACCCTAATTATCTCTGACCTAGCTTCTAGGTTGAAGAAGCTATGAGAGAGATGATTCGAGATAGAGAGGAAGTGTAAGCAGGCGACTGATGGAGTTGTTGTGGTGGTGGTGGCAGGAGAAGGAGATGGTGGTGATGATGAAACTCTGCAGTCGGTATGGGAGGAGAGGAAGAAGGATGGGTTTTGCAGAGTCGTGGGAAAGAGAGAAGAGAAGAAAGAGAAGATGGAAGAAGAAATGAGTTTTCTCGATAGGGTATAGGGGTGTAGGGAACTTCGTTGTGAGGCAGGCACAGCAAGGTTTGATGAGAACGTAGGAGCGAGCGTTGGATTTGGCTGGGACGATCCGAACGGCCGAGGGAGACTTAGAGTGATCGGTGTTGCGGGGAGCAAAGAACTTCGATGCGAGTGGAGGCAGCGACCGTTGGATGTAGAAGATAGAAATCTCGACGGCTTGGAGTGGACGGGCTCGGATCGGGTCGCGGGTCGGGTCTAGCTCAAGCCCATGTCTTGAGATGAGTTGCTACTTGTTGAGTTGCATTTGTTTGCGTGTGGCTTTGGCTTTGGCTCCATGGATGCTCGACTCCAATTCTTCGCTTTTGGCTCCTCGTTTCTCCGAACTTTATTTATTACCTAAAAACACAAAATTAATTAATACAAATATTTATTCTTGAAAACAAAGAAAACACGTAACTGGGATAATATCTCGATTTCTAAGCGCAAAAGATGAGTAAAATGCCAATAAAAAGGTGTATAAATATGCACTATTTGGCACTCATCAAATACCCCCAAACCTGAATTTTACTTGTCCTCAAGTGAAACGAGAAATGAAGAAATCCTAACTATACCCCGTCGCAGGTCTCTCGAATGCATTTAGCGTATGCACTAAGCCTTTAAACCCCTAGGTGTCCCTAGTGGACGAGTTGTAGTCTCGTGAGGGTTTACCAGAGGTGTACCCACAAAACCTTCTCCAACTTCAGAATGTAAAAGAGTCTCAAGCATCCAAGGAGCTATGAGGACATAGAGTTTCGCATGCTAGTAACGATGAAGTTAGAACTACCAAAGAACGCATTCTCATCCTTAAGTGCCGAGCGAGAAGTAACCATACCATATGAAAGAATTCGGATTCGATTGTGATCATAAGCCTCAACTTCGCCTCACCATTAGGGTTTTATGATAATTGCACTCAAAAAGATCGCTTTTTAGTCTCTCATGTGTGCAGCAGGAATAAAGAGAGAAATCCCGCACACGTTGTTGGTAAGAAGGATAACCTTCCGAAATAATTTCTGGAGACTCCACGAAGTGTGGACAAAAGAATCTTTTCGATGATCTCTAAGAAAGGAAATCAACCATTAGCAAGGGGTGGGAGTACTCACTTACCTTTTCACCCGATCGGCAATTAATATCACTCTCTCATATGAACCATAGAAACGTCTTCAATCTTCGGTCTTCAATTGTTGATGACGAACTTTTAAACTTCACAAAACTTGATAATTTATAACTTTTCTACTCAATTTCCTTGTTGTTTGGATTTTTCTTTTTCAATTCTTCTTTACCATGGTGGTATCAAAACTAAGACAAAACTACAATTTTTTTTTTTTTTTTTTTTTTTTGATGTGTTTACAATAAGTGAAAAATAAAAATACAAATAATGAAACAACTAACTCCATGGAAAAAGGACTTTAACACTCAATTTTTCCACAACTTGTATTGTCTTGATTTTATAAATTTTATTAATTCTCATCCTATTTTCTTTTCTTTGTTGCACATAAACCTTGGACTATATCAACTTTTCTTCAAATATTTCGATGTTGCTCCGCTTGCCGACGATGATGTGTTTCTATGGGTCTCATTGATTGAGAGAGAGAGAGTGATGCTAACCGCAAATCGATATTTAGAAGGAGTTTTCATCTTTTAGACGTCACCCTCATGATTGACAAAAACTAGCACTCAAGAGATCAAAAATAGTCCGAAATTGGTGCGAAGTTGGGTAGCTCACCATTCCTACCCGGGAATTGACGTACGGTGACACACACTCTAACAAAGACTTTTCTAGAAAGTTGCAAAAAATTGAAGGTTGGTGCCTCACTTGATGTAAAATGGGTAGTCTCCACTATGGGTGATCACAATTCTACTACCGAATATCTAAACAAGACACCTAATTCGCCCTCCCGGTATGGTTAAATCCAATTTTAACGCTCTAATCAACTAAGAAACCCGATTGTGTTCTCCAAGTACTTCCAAATTCCGTTATTTCGGTCAGACTCTATATGTAAACATAGCTAGAAGCATGCTAGTGACTCTAAAATCTCTAAAAGTTGGAGGTTTTTATTTGCAAAAAGTTTTGATTTTTTTTTTTTTTTTTTTTAAATAAGAAGGAAAACAAGAAGACTAAAAACTCTACATGCAAATCACACCCCCAAACCTAAATCAAACATTGTCCTCAATGTGTCAACAGATACAAAGAATTTAAACAGTCACATACCATGAGAACTATGTTGAGTAAAGAAAAAGGGAAGAGATTACCGGATGTCGGCGAAAGTAAGGTTGGAGCTTCATTAGTCAAGGCTAGAATCCAACATTCTCAGCGGAGATCATATCGGATTAGCATAATATATGTACAAGAAGACTCAACCGTTTCAAGAAAAGAAAATTTAACAAGTCCTACTGGATTATATACAAGGTAAATTCACCATATACCAACAATCTAAAGAGTTGAGGATCAACCCAATAGAAAATATGTACAAACATCAACAGCCTTACACATATATAAAATGAGAGTGCAAGTAAGACTGCATATGGGAATGAGTTTCCCCCAAACCTAAACTTGTAAACAGGTGCGGTTTTGAGCACAAAATCTTGCAATTTTAAAGGTACATCATGCAAAAGGTCTAACTCAAAATGAGTTTTGCTAAGAACAGGCAGACATACACATTCCAACTGTGGTTCCCTAAAGGTGTTATACTTTGACGCAAAATAGTCCAAGAGGACTTGGGAAGCACAAAGCTCTAAGCCTAAGTTAGGCATTTTCAGAAAAGTTGGTTTTGCAATTTTATTACAAACTACACCTAGGTTTGGTGGAGGAGTTTCAATCTGTGACTCGGAGAGAGGCTAGGTACATCTAAGTTGTTTTCATTTATAAGATCATTTGCACCATCACATACTTTCCTAAAGTCAGACACGGGTAAATCATGCTCACCAAAGATAGAACAATTCATCAATATCCATGTCATAATCATCGTAGCAGGCAACATATTGTGACATGGGCAACATATTGTGACATAATATCATAATCCAAAAGAACATTAGTGTCAACAGAAGATTCATCCTTTCCTAAGTCACAAACAAGTTGTGAAGCATGCTCACATTCATGAAAATTTCACAAAACCAAGCTCAAAGTTAATATCACATCTATGAATGTTAGAAGAAGTAGCATTCATAGGGTTCACGAAAGAGACGCCAACGTCTGCTGAACCCAAAGATTCTACTACATTTTCAGTATACACATGCTCTTCTAACATATCATATTCATCATCATCATCATCATAGCACAAATGCATTTCCCTATTCAAATTTGTAGCATTTCTAGTGTACTCATTTTCCTCTAGAGTAGGTTCATATTCAGTGTATGGTTGTGCATAAGGTTCACTAGAGAAGGGATGCTCGTGCAATGCTTTCCATCCAAGTATATCATTGTGTTGCTCTATGAGCTCTTCCATTAGTGATTGCATACAAGGAGGTGGGGAAGTATAACATTGTTCAACTTCCCACTGTGATGGATGATGCATGTGTGCATGGTTATCTTGGCTTTCCCTAGACTGCCTAAACTTATGTAAGATGTAGCAGTTCTCAGCAGGGTGGTCTAAGCTACCACATAAGGTACAAGCATACATTTCATAGTGCCTAGGGGGATTAGATTCGACAGATTGCTCATGTAATTGCCTTTCCAAAGCGAGATACTTGAGCTTCTAATTGATCTAAAAGTGATGATGGTTATGGGAAAATTGTTCATTTTCAACTTGTGGTGGATGATACATGTGCTCATAATGATTAGGGTATGTGGAGTCAGGGCCCTGAGAAGGCTCATAATATTCCCTAAAATCACTATGGTATGTGGGGAGTTCATATTGTGAAGCATGCCCGTAAGCAAGCTCTCTAATGGATTTGTTTCCATCCCCAGTCGCAGACCAAAATCCTGACATGGTCTAGCAACTCAAATAGCCTAGCACACATAAAGCATGAATGACTAATGATGTTTCAAAACAGGGAAGCTAAGCCCAAGTGATGCAAAGCCCAGTTGTTGTGGGCTCAGTTTTGGTTTCAATGGGTTTTGGTTTATGTGGGCTTAAAGTTTGGTTTAAATGGGCTGATTTGGTTTAAGAGGGCTTTGGTTTGGTTGGGATTTGGTTTTGTGGGTGTAGGCTTGGTTATGTGCAAAGCCCAGGTTATGTGTAAATGCGCGACCCGATTACACAAGCTTATGTGGGCTTAGTTGTTTTGCAGCCTAGGTATGTATGTGAGTTTTGTTGCATGACCCGGTTGTGTGGGCTTCGGGATGCGTGCGGTTGAAGCGGCCTAGGTTAGTTGCAGAGCCTAGTGGGTGTGGGCTCGGTTTTGTGCAAAGCCCGGAGTGTGGGTTGATTATTGTGAGGTGTGGCTTATGTGGGTGAAGGTGGTTGCACTGACTGTTGATTGATGTTTAGCCTAATGGTTATGGGCTTCAGCTTATGCAGCTTAGGTTGAGCCCAATGGTTGGGGGCTTTAGCTGTTTAGGTGCAGGGTTTATTTTTGTGCAGAGCTTGGCAAGCTCATGCATTGGCTTATGCACAGGTTGTCAAGGGAGACACAACACAGCTCTATATGCAGCTCTGGTTTGCACAGAGCAAGGCACTTTTTGCACTCAGCTCAGCCTAGGTTGGCGGTTCTCAAGAATCGAGCACACTGTAAATGCTTCTATTTACACAAAGACAACTTAGCATGCTAGTGCACTCAAGAAAGCAAACTCACGAGATCAAAAGGCATAGCACAGAGTGGCGGGTAAATAAAGAGAGTGTATGGTGCAAGTGAGATGCTAAATTGGTGCAAAGATGCGCGAAGCAACGAGTTGTTTCAACGTGGTCTCACAGATGGCCTAACAATCAAGAGAAAATGACAGCAAATAGCAAATCACAGCTCACACAATGACACAGCAAATGGCGTTTAACACAGGTTTACAACAGATTGGATATCTTCGGTTCAGAGCATGCATACATGTGCAGAGCAGATGGTTCCACGATCTAAAGATACGGACAAGGTTAAGCATTCACTTCGAGAGATTCAAGGTTGAACACTCATCGACAAAACGGTCGATTGCATCAACTCACTTAGTTGATGTCAACGATCTGAGTTGATTTCAACTATCTCGATTGACTTCAACTAAGATTCTTCACGAGGCTAAGTTGGTATGCACAAAGACACGGGCGAGATAGCTCAAAGGGGTATAGCACAGCCTTGTAAAGGCCAAGAGTTCTGACCAAGGCAAACCGGGTTGCACTCGGGCTCAACAGCTACGGGCCGGAGCCGAGCATAGGGCTGATGCAAGGGAAGGCTAACCAAACATTTAACATACAACGGGGTATCACACAGGCACAAACAAAGATGCTCAAGGTGTGTGGACTACCTAGCATAGGTTTATCATGCATTCAAGGTAATGCTTATGAGATTTTTAATCAATTCAGGGGTGGTTACCTAGCAAGGTAGCTAATCATGCAAGGCACCAGGGCAGCTAGTTTGTCAGCAACATGCACATAGATAATTTCTCATGCTAAGCTCACATTTCACAGCAATATGCATATCGATATCAAATCTCAGCAAACATTCATTCAAATAACAGTAGTTCAAATACCAACCGAGTTTAGGCCAAATAACAACTGTGTTTGCTCCTCTATCGCTTTTCCTTGCTTCAAGAAGAAGACAAAGCATGTACCCGTTGCTCAACACGAGGTTTAGTACCCGGGGAATATGCAGGTTAAAGCACAGCACTGCAAGTTGAGCTATCACAGAGAGTGAGCTCAGCAATACAGATGTGTGGCAACAACTTAAGCTAGGCAGACTCGAGCTCAGCTGAAGTGGGGTGGTGAGTGCACAGAGTGTGATAACTAGAGATGTGAGTGCAAGTGCAAGAGCTAGTGCACAGCTGAAGATGCAATTAAAAGACAACAACTATGTTACACTATCAAAAGATTAAAAACAAAGATACAAATGACAGACTAAGGTATACTACTACAGGACTAAAAGGAATAAAACAAAGTGAATATGTACAAGGTTGAGTGAATCTCAATAAAGATAGGCCAATGATCAACAGGGCACACGCCAAGTCCCCGGCAACGGTGCCAAAAACTTGGTAGGCCTGGAAATGTGTTTATATTAATGCTTACGAGTGATAACCGCAAGTGCACGTCGTCTATCGGAGACGTGGCAAGTACGGGTCGAACCACAGAGACTTGTGGTGTTGATATGTTGATCAAGGCTTCCTAAACTGAGTTTCTAGTGAAGTGGTAACACAATTGTAGTTGTCGAAGCGACTGAGGTTGAGTGCATGAGTCTAAACTAAGGCAAGGAAGTAAATTGTAACAAATTAGAAGCTACCAGGGCAGTGAATTCACCACCTGAACCTATGCTAAGGCGTTCCTAATCAAGTTATATTCTTGGTTCATTCAGGGGAAGAACACCATGATAATGTCTTGACTAATCTTACACACTCCCCCTAGTATAGAGTGTCTTCTTACAAGACACTCTATCACGGGGTCATGTGCTCAAATAGCTAAATCATTCTAAGACAATGAAGCATAACAAGAACAATAAAAAAAGAAGATGAATTTCTTGGCATATTATCAGGGGTTTCAACAACACCCTGGCTAAGAACTTAGAACATAATTAAACTGAAAATAACACAAATTACACTACAATGGTGCTCTGGCTAGCCCAGGCATGACCTTTTAACACACAATTCTCAGACCCCTTTATACATGCAGACCAAACCCTAATTCAATTCAAAAATTGCAATTTAATCATACCCAAACGCCCATACTGTCTGAATCGCCTCTCCTCTTGTCAATTCATCTCAGAACACTCCATGCGTGGGCTTTTGTACAAACCCTAACCCTAATTATCTCGACCTAGCTTCTAGGTTGAAGAAGCTATGAGAGAGATGATTCGAGATAGAGAGGAAGTGTAGCGAGCGATCGATGGATTTGTTGTGGTGGTGGTGGCGGGGAGAAGGAGATGGTGGTGATGATGAAACTTCTGCGGTCGGTATGGGAGGAGAGGAAGAAGGATGGGTTTTGCGAGTCGTGGAAAGAGAGAAGAGAAGAAAGAGAAGATGGAAGAAGAAATGAGTTTTCTCGATAGGGTATAGGGGTGTAGGAACTTCGTTGTGCAGAGGAGCACAAGCAAGGTTTGATGAGAACGTAGGAGAGCGTTGGATTTGGTTTGGGGACGATCCGAACAGTGAGGAGACTTAGAGTGATCTCGGGTGTTGCACGGAGCAGTGACGAACTTCGATGCGAGTGGAGGCAACGACCGTTGGATGTAGAAGATAGAAATCTCGACGGCTTGGAGTGGACGGGCTCGGATCCGGGTCGCTGGTGGGTCTAGCTCAAGCCCATGTCTTGAGATGAGTTGTTACTTGTTGGGTTGCAAGTTGTTTCGCGCGGCTTTGGCTTTCTGCTCCATGGATGCTCGACTCCAATTCTTCGCTCTTTTGGCTCCTCGGTTTCTCCGAACTTTATTTATTACCTAAAAACACAAAATTAATTAATACAAATATTTATTCTTGAAAACAAAGAAAACACAGAATCTGGGATAATATCTCGATTTCTAAGCGCAAAAGATGAGTAAAATGCCAATAAAAGGTGTATAAATATGCACTATTTGGCAATCATCAATTACCTTAATTGAACTCTCCGTAAAATAAGTATGTAATGCAAAATAATTTTCTTTATACTACAAGCAAATGACATTAAAGCAGTGCAATTACGGTATGAGTTATGTCTGGTGTATATAATTTAAGCAGAGCTCATAAATGCACGTTAATCCATGAGTTCATTCTAACTCAAGATTTTTTAGATTACTACGTACAAAAGATAATTTTGGGTTAGTTCTTTTTCTATCACTAAAGTAAGTACGTAAAAATCATCAAAAAATTAACGTCCAAGATAAAATATCATCAGTTTTATAAGTGTTTTTTGAATGAACAAAAATTTAACCACCTCAAAATTAAATCTCGGCTCCATCACTGGATGGTTGTGGGCTTTCATATTGTATTAGCTTAAATTGAATGGTGAACTTTGATATTGTATTAGCTTAAAAAGTTTAACCCCTTCAAATTTAAATACGTGTCCGTCACTTTAAATGGTTGCGAGCTTTCATATTGTATTACCTTAATTGAGCTCTCCGTAAAATAAGTATGTAATGCAAAATAATTTTCTTTATACTACAAGCAAATGACATTAAAGCAGTGCAATTACGATATGAGTTATGTCTGGTGTATATAATTTAAGCAGAGCACATAAATGCACGTTAATCCATGAGTTCATTCTAACTCAAGATTTTGAGTGTGGGAAAGCGACTTTTTGTAGAGTAACTTGATTCTTCTAGAAAAAAACCTGCAAGTCGAAAATGGTCTATTAGGCTATTGGGCTTAATATTTGTCGAAATAGTTCCTTAGGCTCCGCTCGCTAATGAGTTTTATTTCATGCTCAGCTTTTGGAGCATGCGACGATATTCTCCAAGTGCCATCAAGGGGAACACACTTCTGTATGATGCATAATGTGTCATACAATTCTTCATAAAAACACCTCCAATTCTCTGTTGTGGAAAATCTCCATTTTCCATCTGATCATTGATTAATACCTTTGCTGCACGGTGAAGAGGAATCGGATCCCTTTCTGCCTGTAGTCAATATTAAAAACAGAAAACAAATTTCCTTACTTATTTTGTAAAAGTTTTTCCCAAATTTATGGCGGAGGACACATTCAAGAACCCATTGTCTAGACAATCCAACATCGAAACCGAAACAGATATGGTACTTACTTGGCCACCATATATAAGACCCATCAAAGCCCACGCAGTTTGTATCAAGGTTGTCTCATTACCTTCAAGGGGTACATATTCCTATTTCATGAACAAACAACATCATTTTTTTGTAGATACAATTTCATCTATTAGTCTATGAAAAAACAAAAACAAATTCTTATATGCATACCTTATTTGGGCACGAAAGGTAACTCTCTCCCCATCCTCCAGATGCTTTCTGTGTTGACAACAAAAATTCACAACCCTTGCGAACAATCAAGCTGTTGTCACAATTTTTCCCGACCGCGGCAAGACCTTTTAGAGCAAACCATGTTCCATATACAAAACATATTCCCCAATTCCCATACCTATACAAAATTTTTTTACCTGAAATTGGTTAATACTTGTAAGTTTTACAAAATGAGACATACTGTATAAACCATAAATACATACCATGAACCATCTGGGTTTTGTTGGCTTTCGATGAAGCATATTGCCTTGGTTATGAAAATTTCTATTTCATTTTCTCGGTATCCAGGATGCACCTTCCCAAACAATACTAGAGCGTGAACTGTAGCTGCAGTGCACTCGACATATCTGGAAACAGACAGTTTAATAAAGTTCAAATAAATCCTTGATAATTTCATAAAGTAGAATAACTTAAGTTTTGAAAATTACAAATACTTAAAGAAAGGGTCAAGTTTACTTACTCATGTTCAACAACAATGTTCTCGAAACATTCCGATGGATTGAGTATCTGCATATAAAAGATGACAGAAATTCTCAAATGTGCGTGGTCCTTACGGGCCAGACTGAAGCGACAATGTTTTTTATTGTGTCATCTTGACTTACCTCCAACCATTCTGGCGATTTTGCCGGCTCCCATACTGCCATTCCACCATCTGGACCCTGTGAAACGTGTCTAATGGATTATGTATTGTGCTACAAGAGAAAGCTGAACTAAACTTGTCATTTGTCAATGTTTAATAAGAAAGAGTTTTCTTACCTGCAGGGAAAAGAGGAACTCAACAGAGTCATACAAACACTCTACTGGCATTTTTTCCCCAACGACTTCGGCCGGCATTTGTGAGAACAAGAGACAACACTGTAAAGATTGCAACAATTAGATTAATAAATTAATTAATCTAACTAAAGTCTAGAGGTTGTTAAAAGAAAATAAATCAAAACCGTGCGACAATGTTATTTTTAGCTAGTCTATTACCACTAGACCTTCTGCAGTACAATCTGAAACTTGCAAGCCATGATCTTGATCACAAAGTGTCCATGCTCCTTTGGAGATGTGATTAAACATTTTTCGGAAGTCACCTGCTCGATTCTTTTTAACCTGCACTTTACTATGTATAGTATCAGTAAATGATTTAAGTAAATTAAATAAACGCTGAAGAGATGTTTAAAACCTAACTGATAAAATTCATCGTATAGTGAAAAGGTCGTGCACACCTGCGACGCTTTTATGAACTCGTGCCCTCTCCGTAGAATAGTGGGACTAATTTCGTCCATAAGATCACCACTTGCTAAAAGTGCCTGTAGGCCGAAAACCGTATCCCATGTTTGGCAACCTATACTCTACAAGAATGAGATGATTCATACTAATTAAAATATGGCATGCGATTATGAAAACTGACTGTTCGATGTACTTAAAATGATTACGAAAATACATACATGCATTCTGAGTCCATCTTCAGCAAGCCATAAGTAATCAGGGACTCTTGCGAGATGCTTCTTAAATTCATCTGAATATGGATCTTCCACCCAAGAAGCGAGCATAAATAACGACTGTACATTTCCCATGAACAAGAAAAATACATTGGTCCATTTTGGAAACGCGTCATACTAATATGCGTTGATCAGCATCGTGAACCAATACATGTTAAAAGATTATAGGTATTACCTTCTCTACAGCACCGATGTCAAGGTAACGAGTTGTCTCATCTTCGTACTGGAGATGCCTTGTTGTTACTTGCAAAGCCTTTTCTCTCAATTTAGAAAATGGCCATAGTTTTAGAAGTGGTTCTGCGATATGGTGGAGGGAGTCCCACAGAAAATCCTGGATGAAGGAATGGGAATAGTAGAGATCCTCCTGCATTGTTTATGCCGAGCAAGGAATATTGCTATCTACGAATTCTTGTATTGAAGAGAATTAGTTCTAATTTGAATAATTGATTAAGAGTACTGAGATATTAACACACCTTAGCACATGCATGACGAGCATTATTCCAATTAATTTCAGTGTACGGTTGAATATGAATCTCTTTTCTTAATGATAACAAGAGTTCTGTAATGGGAGCAACAAATCTCTTCCCATATAAATACGACATCGGCATGTAAACTGACCGACAGTAGACCCACATCTTACCTGAAATTCAGACATACAGATACAAACAATTATGACTTCCCGTCGATCCGCAACGGATTAGTTTTTTCTGCTCATGCTTAGGCCTTTAAGGAGAACATCAGCTTTACATGTCGGAACTTTCATGATTGGTTAAACTTTTAAATGAATAGTTTAGAAGATAGCTGAAGCAGAAACGTTTAATTGAATAGTTTAGAAGTCAATCAATACATACTAGGAACCACTACATAGCCTAGCGAATTCCTATTGCCTCCTTTTGGGGTTGGTTGAGAGTGGCAGAAATGTCGACCCTCACCCGTTCATAGATCTAGATACTTATTGATGAGACTTTTGAGGTTAGTATACAAACCAGGATGCATGGGTAGCATTGAGGGAAGAAGCCAAAACTCAGGAGGTAGTGGGTTGCAACCTGACCAGTCATAAACTCCAAGTACCTGCACAGATATTATTTATCTCACCATCATAACTATTGAGTCGAGGAAAAAACTATTGTGCAGATTGGTTCAATTAGCGCGATTTAGAGTTTCTACAATTTTTTGTTTGAACTAACCACCTTAAAGGTTTGCAGTTTTTTTACCAGTTACCATCTGCACAGATGTGTATGTACGTACCGAAAGCCAAGTTTTTCCCCAAGAAGGTGTAAACGTAGCGCCACCATGGTCAAGAATCCATTTTCGTGCTCTGGCACAAGCATTGTCTTTACCACCGTCCCGCCCTTCTCCTAAAATACGCATACAAATGTAGTTCAAGACCGTACCAAACATGGTACTATGCCCCTCTTGATGAAAACCAAAACCTCCATCTTCATTCTACAATGAATTAAACAGGATATATGAATGAAGCTTCTTATTTCAATTCTCCATGAAATTTCTCGATGGATGATTTCTCATTTTTTGAAACTAGACTCACCTGGTGACAATACATGTACCAGAGACTTTCCTTGATATGTTCCCGTGATAACATTGTATTAAGAGTACCCGTGATATATAGCGTGAAAATCTGCATTCAGTTAATCAATGTCGTTTATTAGTATTATGAAGTTATACCCCATTAAGAGAACAAACCAAGAGATTTATATTAAGAGCTTTGATAACTCACTAAGGGTGGCATGAAAAACAACGGTCCTCCAATTTCGCAAGCCCAATGGCCATCGTCTGTCTGCATTGCAGAGAAGAACTGGACAGCTCTCCGCAACGTGGTTGTCACAGCTTCATAAGTTACTTCTTCGTCCTCAGCTATCTTCACTGGAGGTATGCTTAGATCAAATTTATCTTTGTTTTCTCTCAATTTCTGGACAATGAGAATGGCATGTCAATACACTTCTATAAATTAGTATCATTTCGCAATCTAAAAACTAGCATGTCAGTGCCAATTTGACGTCCATGCATACGTTGGAAGTTACCAGTGATCCATTTACCATTTGCGTGCGTGTAGAATTTTTTGGCGTGAGCCTCTTTGGAGTTCAACAAGTGGTATCATACATACCTGCAATCGAAGTATGACATCCCCACCGGTTTTGACTTTATATCTATTTTCATAGTACTCTTGGCGAGCCTTTTCGACTTCAGCTTTGTCTTCAAGACTCCCAGCATCTGGATCAAATTCCCATGTTTGTCTTCCCGCGAAGTTATTGGTAGTAAAGAGCCATTGGCTAAATGGTCCTTGATCGCTCGAAACATTTAGTTTCCACATTTAGACACGCACTACACCTACATACATATACACACAATACAGACCGTCTCAAAGAACAGATCATAGATGGAAATAACAAAATATATGTGGTTATAAATGTACATGCTACTATAATGAACCCAAATGAAGAAAGAAGATTGTATACCTACTACTGTGGAAAATAATTTTTTCCTTTGGGGGATGAGATGAACCTCGAAAATAGGAAACCGAGCTGTGGAATAAGACTCTTTCTGTATATATATATATATATAGTAATATAGATACATACGAGGAAGTAACTACTCAACCTCTTCTATATTATTTGACGTTCATTCTACACAGCATTTAAATTTGTTACTGGTTTTGAGCTAGTTTCATGAGGTAAAGTTGGTATTCGTTTTGATTAGCTTTGAATGGAAATTGGAGATCGACTTTATGTACTGTACCTTTGTATCTATAATCAAATTTTAATGTCGAACTGTTAATTGTGTATGATCCCGTGCTCGTACGGTACACTAAGAGAGTGGATAAACCTTAAGGTGGCTAGCATTTTAGACTACTCTTAACCAACCTCAACAACAAAATTTAAATACACAAGGAAGTATTTATCACCGAAGTTACTTAACTCACTAGTCTCGCGTGACAAGTGGCTTTTAATATAGGTAGTGGTTGAAATGAAGGTAGAATTTTGTTGGGGGCTGTAAATACGGAAGTGATCGACATCCTGTAGGTTGAATCGCGCGGGTTATCCCGACAGGGAGAGTTGGTGGGGTAGGAAGTGATCCGACGGTTTTGTAGGGGTGGGGATCCCATCCCACTCTCCCTGTCGGGATAACCCGCGGGATATCAATCATTTCCGCTGTAAAATAAAGTGGTTGAGAATTCTTGATTTTGAGCAATTAGTGACATGCGGAAGACTGATTCTGCACTTACAAGTTCCATGTAAGGGTATATTATAAGGAGTAACCAAGATCCACCGACACATTTAATCAGCTCCGACATTCATACGCCAACCTAATAAACTAATATTCTATCCTTACAAGAGCATCTCCAATAGAGGAGAAAGTGTTTTTTATTATTACACGTATGATTTTAGGCCCTCATTTAAATAATAGGTCCTACAAAAAGGAAGGGTGTCAAAATAAATAAGAAGGTTTTATAAAAAGTCTTATCTAGATCTTCGGAATGACCTCCATGTCATTTTTTTAACTATTTTTTTTTATTACGAAGTGTTGCGCCCGTGCGTTGCACGCGCTAGATATTTTGTAAAGAAAAGTATGTCTTGGTGGTAGTTAATTTTTAGGGATCCAAAATCTGAAACATGAAGCAGAAAAAATAGATAATATCCAACTCTTCACTGGCATTTTTCAGTGTTACTCATTTTGTTTTCTTTTAGTTCTCCACTTTGTGAACCACCCCCATTTTCATATTCGACTCCCTCAGATTCATTTTCAACTACATCCACCATAGGTGCACCATTTGTTGCATCACTCCTCTTTGTGTTATCTTTAGTTTCCTGCCTTAGGAATATGTCCTTCCTACGTCTAAAATATGTTGGCGCATTCATCTCGACGGTGAAATATGAAAAAATGTAGCCCTTTTCACCTCCGAAGGCACCACTAAGCCCATCTTATGATAACTCCAACCATAAGATCTGAATGGGGGACACGTGTATCGATTATAGCAATTAGCCAAGGGAACGTCCATAGATATACATGATTGTTCCATGTCGTCAATTGACAAAGAAGCGGAAGTCCCCTTAGAAAGTGACAATCATGCTTTAAGCGAGTTGCCTTTCGGAACAACTAACGATGAAGATTTTCGGGGTCAGTACGAGGAAACAGCACTGGTAAAAGCATAAGAGCAAACACCTAAGGACCTCACCATGGATGGCATGGAGGAAATCGACATAGGAACTGAAGGAGACAAGCGCCCCATCATGATTGGTAAGAACCGGAGCGAAGAAGAGAGGGAGGCGATGATCAAACTACTACGAGAATACAATGATATCTTCTTCTTCAACTACGATAAAATGCCGGGGCAGGACAGCAGCCTTGTCGCCCATAATCTCAGTGTCTCACCCGAGTTCAAAACGATAAAACAAAGAAGTCGTGAGTTCCCAAGAGCTACGGCCCTTGCAATAAAAGAGGAGATAGAACGCCTGCTAAAAGCCAAGTTCATCAAGCCCATCCAGCACCCAGTCTGGCTGGCCAACATCGTACCCGTGACAAAGAAAAATGGAAAAATTAGGTGTTGTGTGGACTATAGGGATCTGAACAGGGCGTGCCCAAAAGACGACTTCCCACTGCCCAACATCGAAATAACAGTAGACGCGACATGGGGTAAGAAAAAATTCTCCTTCATGGACTGCTTCAGCGGGTATAACCATATAAGTATGACCACATCGGAATGAAAATCGCACGGCAAGAACACAAACTGAAAATTGATTAATTTAACATAAGATTTTCCAAACCCCGTATGGGAATTTCTACTATGTCGTGATGCCATTCGGCATTATTTACTTAAAGAATGCGAATTTTACTTGTCCTCAAGTGAAACAAATTAAGAAATCCTAACTATACCACTGTCTGGGCGCCACCTATCAATGCTAGTAACACGGTTAGAACTACCAAAGAACGATTCTCATCCTTAAGAGTTGAGCGAGAAATAACGCCATGACATCCATATTCCATGACTTGCTGCATCTTTTTTTGATGACTAAGAAAGGTAGAAGTATACGTCGACGATATCGTTATAAATTCGCAAGTCCCCGAAGACCACATGTGAATGGTGCTTTCTTTCGATTGAAGGCCGACAAGCATCAGTTGTGAGAATGATGCAAGAGAGCGGGCTTGCCCCTAGTTGGGTACATGTAGTCCTTGAGACTACGGGGTCTAATCGGATTCTAACTAGTCGATTCGTTTGGTCTCTAAAAGACACGATCATAGCCTAGCTAGCACATCGAGTATGTTAACATGCATACATCCAATCACTTTCAAACACACGAGAAGTAAAAACCAAAGATGACACATACCAATTCTCGGACTCAAGCACAAAGGAGTGCTTTTTGTTGTCATAACTGACACATGTTAAAGTGTACCAAATTTCAGCTTATAAGGTTATGACCACAGCAGAACTATAGGCAAAGACCATTTGTACACCAGGACACACAAACTCTCAAAAATGACAACTCCGGCGTGCACTGTGCTGGGAATGTGCGGCAATGACACGACTTATGCACAGCCAGGTTGTTGGCAGTGCACTAGGAAAGAAAAAAGCGTGTATGGTGCACGGGTAATGGGATGTGCTCACTCGGGGTGAAGTAATGCAACACATGTATGCATATAGCAATTTTAGCACTCTATAACACACTTGACATGCACAGATTCAATAGATGATGCCAACAATGTCAGTTGACATCAAAACTCAGAGAGTATGATTCAGTTGAAAGAATGGATATGCTTTCAAGTATCCACAGCTACTCCAGTTGACTTCACTCAAGGTCACGGGATTACACACAATTTCAGATGGGGGTGGCAACAACTTGGCTCAACGGCTCACACAATGGTGTAGATAGCAAACTTGACTATCCAAGTTGTAGCTCACACTATCGTGGAGTGAGCACGGCAGATGGAAGCTTCAGGGTTACGGCCCCGAACACACAAGAACAAGGCGAGGTGTTGCATCCAAGATCTAGCTAGAGGTTTTATCATGCAAAGGTGGTAACATGTACATACACAACAGCGGCTTTTCGGTAATGCACGTCGATTCTGAGTTTGGCTAAGCTCAAATTACACTCATTCACATATGTGTGACAAAGAAAATGGAAAAATTAGGTGTTGTGTGAGAAACTATAGGATCTGAAGTACACTAGCTCAACAAAGCGATCTCCAAAATTGCCCAAAAGAGCGCTATAATGATAAAATTCAAAGCTTCCCACGGGATAACCACAATGCCCAACATCGCAAATATAACAATGAAGATTTAGGTTATGATACAAAACAAAGTAAAAAGGAGACAAGGTGTAGATGAAAGATATAGAGCATGGGGTAAGAGGTGAAAAATTAGAGCTTAAAGGATTAAGTTATCCTTCATGGTTACTAAATTAACGACTAAATTACACTGGGAATGCGAAATGTGCAGTTAAGATAACTAGCTAAAATGCAATGAACAAGGGTATAACCAGGTGCAAATGATGATTAATTTACGAGAGATAAATAAGATTCTAACACATATATACAAATAATGAAAACCGGTTGAAGTTAATGACCACATCGGAATGAAAATCCTCGAGGAGATGGAGTATGTGTAAAGTTGATCTCAAACTTCCAAACTAAAGTAGTTAACCGTATGGGAATGTAATTAAGTTATACTATGTCGTGATGCTATACTAAGGTAATACAACTCAACTCATGCTCTCTCGCTTAAAGAATGCAAAAGCTAATTTGATCAATCTAGCCACCAGCAAGAATCAACGGGTTTCATCTACACCTAGTTATTGAATTAAAGCATACCATGACATCCATATTCCATGACTGGCGACCCACTCACCCAAAGCCTCTGAATTTGTTGTCTCCTCTGCTAATTCGCTCTACAACTCCATTAATGCTTTGTTGGTGAAACCTAGCTCCATCTATCTCAAACCTAGCTTCTAGGGTTAGGGAGAAGCTACGAATGAGATAGCTAGGGCTAGAGAGGTGGTGACGATACCTTTGTGTCGGGAGAAGGAGATGGTGGCAGTGGTGAAGTGTCGGGGGGAATAAAAGGGTTTTCTGGTTTTGTCGGGGAGGAGAAAAGAAGAGAAAATGAGAAATGGGATGTTTGGTCTCATACCTAAGAACAGTCTTTGAGAGATGCAGAAGGTTCAAACTCAGAATGAATCCCCTCAAATGTGCCTTTGGAGTAATATCGGGGAAGTTCCTAGGTTTCGTGGTGACTAGTGAAGGAATTTAGGTGGACCCGGATAAATTCGACGCCATCGCGACCATGAAGCCACCAGCAAATACCAAGGATCTACAGGCATTCATCGGGAGGATATCATATATACGGCGATTCATATCAGGGCTCGCTCAGTTACTATCTGCATTTTTGCCATTATTGAGGAAAACGCCATATTCAAATTGGAGGAAGCACAATGTGCAACGTTTCAAAAACTCAAACAGTGTCTCGTTAGCTTACAGGTCCTCAGACCACCCATGAAAGGGGTCCCTTTGTATTTGTATACGACATCCACCAGTTTGGCGATAGGGGTCGTATTGGCGCAAGATATGGGGGGCGATCAGTTATCACCTATCTATTACATCAACCGAGTTCTACACGCGATGGATCTTAGATATCCACGAGTAGAGCATGCATGTCTAGCTCTCATTTACACTACGTAGAAGTTACACCCATATCTACTAGCGCATGAGACGATCGTGGTAGCTGCGGAAAACCCCATAGCATATTTGGCTTCCAAGCCTTTCTTAACGGGAAGGACCGCTCGTTGGCTGCTGCAACTGTCTGAATTCGAGCTCAAATATCAAAGACCAAAAGGAGTACGTGGGCAGGCAATAGCTGATCTAATAGCAATGTTCCCGTGAGAAGGAGACGATGAGGTACATGGAAGCATACCCGGAGAAGTGGCAACCGCGGAATCCGTCAAGCTCTGGACCATGTTTTTCGACGGATCATCTTATGGAAACGTAGGGGGCTGGAGTGGTATTTGAAGCCCCGCAAGGCGATCTGATGTCGTACTCGTTTAAATTAGATTTCCCATGCAGTGACAACATCGCTGAATACGAAGCGCTGATCCTAGGGCTTAGGATGGAAAAAGAACTCGACCTGGGGAGTGTAGAGATAAAAGACGACTCCAAATTAGTAACGAATCAAGTGAACAGCGACTTCCATGTAAAAGAGGCACACTTGGCACCCTACAAAGCAGAAGCACAGAGCTTGATTCTTCGAACAAGGACGACTCTAGATCACATAAGCAGGAGTGGAAACCGGCACGCGGATGCTCTAGCAACCCTGGCGAGTAAAATGTAGCTCAATGGCGAAGACGAAGGTATAGTAACAATGAGAAGAAAAGAACTTCCCAGTACCTGGAAAAAGGACTTAGATTTTGATGAAGCGGATGACTGGAGGAAGGTATATATCTAAGATTTGACAAAAATGGATGACGATTGAGTCATGCCCACCAAAGTCCTAAAGAAGTTCATGGTAATACAAGGAGCTTTGTACTACCGGGCCGTGGGAGGATCTCTGGCGAGATGCTTAAATAAGAAGGAAGCGGAGAAAGTACTGCAGAACTTGTACGTAGAAACTTGCGGGCAGACATGCGCAGTTCATCTCTATAGTAAGCTCCAGAGATTAGGGTTATACTAGCATGTCAGCACAAGCGGCGTCCCTCCAAGATAATTGTGTCGACTGCCAAGCTCCACCACAACCTGCGGAAGTTTGTTCGGCTGAGGGCGTCGATTGGAGACAACCGTATATCAACTATCTCCAGCACGGCGATCTACCTAACAAAAGGCAGGAAGCCTTGAAAATTCAAAGGAAAGCGGCACGATTTTTTATGAAGGAAAACGTACTTTACCGAAGAAGTTACAGCCACGCAATTTTGCGATGCATATCTGATGATGAAGCAACCAAAGTCATGACCAGGCCCCACAATTCCGAGCACCAAGGGATTCAAAATCTATTTATACAACTTTACGAAGAAGGATTGTACTAGCCGACTATGGAGAGCGACACCGCTGAACATGTTAGAAAATGCTTGAGCTGCCTAATGCACGGGACACTGATCATGGCTCCCCATACATAGCTACATTGTATAGTGACATCGTGGCCATTCCACAGTTGGGGGCTAGACCTTATTGTTAAAGAAATGCTCGGTCGAACTCGCTAGCGTTGCTATCTCAAGCTTGTTTGTCAAGTTTAGTTGCCAAAACTATAAGTCATGATGTCTAGTCTACTTATAGCTAAGTCTAGGATTAGGATAAAAAGTGTAGTTGAGCTTAGACTTTACGGAGTTCATCTATTGAACACGAAGAACTACTAAGGGGAGCTTGTGGAACTTCATCGAAAAAAGGTATATGGAGACTTGAACTCATCTTTCACTCAAAAGTATATCTACTATATCTCCTATTTGAGACAAAAGTCATATATATATATAGCTATATAGACTTCAATCTCCTATTTAAGTCAAAAGATGATCATGTGAAAATCGCCTGGTAACATCTTACATGATTTGTGTGAGACAGTCATTTGATGTAGACTCGGAATATTTCATATTAATCATTTGATCACTTGAAAATTGCTTTGAAGCTAATAGTTTGTGTGAGACGTTATTTCTCGTCTTCCGAGAATGTTTCAATGGTTGAAATGAGAGTTTAGAACAATTGGATTTAAGCATAGTATGCGTACTTGCATATATGTAATCCATGTCCGGGAACCATAGTATGCATACCCGTATGCGTACATGTTGGTTTGTGAAAGTCCGGAATCCTAGTACACATACCGGTATGCGTAATGGCGTAAGGTTTGGGTCCGAGAATTTTTGCTGAGTTTGGAGGTATGCGTACATGTTCGCATACCGGCGAACCCAAACTTAGTCCGGCCACTAAGGTATGCGTACCCGTTTGCATACCTGAGTGGATGATGTTCTACCAAATAAATATTTTTATAATAAGGAATGTAATCTTTTGCAAATCTTGGATATAATGTTCATGACTTGATTCGAGTGAATCAAAATCGATTTTGCTTCAATTGTGTCTTGTATACTTCTATGAGAATATAAACAATTGAACAACTCTAGAACTAGTTTCATTTGAGTCATTTGAACTAGTTATGGTTAAGATGAATGAGGTTGATATGAAAGTGTTCATATGGCTAACTTCGATTAACTATTTTTGAGCCAACAAGGTGTACACGTTTAGGTACGGTTACTCATATCTAAATGAAGGTACATTTCATTTGTGTATAACAAGCTAAGTTCGATCTAACGGTTGAAAGATATTAGCTTGAGTCTAATCATGTTTTCATCTAACCGTGAATATTGAATGCTTTGTTACTAACGTAACATTGATTGCAAACCCTGATTTGGAGACTATATAAAGGAGAACTCTAGCAACTGGGAAACCTAATCCCCACACCTCCTGTGTGATACTAGTTGCGACTAGAGTCGATTCTCCTTTAACCTTAGGTTTTTCTTAAACCCAATAGGTTAACGACTTAAAGACTTCATTGGGAATGTGAAGCCAGGCCCAACTATTTTCTCTGTAGTTGCGTGATCTGATCTTATTGTTTTCTATCATGATTGAGTACTATCTTCTCTAAGATTGGCTTGAGATTGAATCTCCGATAGGAAAGATAAAAAGTAGTCACAAACATCTTCGTCTCATCGTTTGTGATTCCACAATATCTTGTTTCGCTACCATACGATTAAGATTATTGTAAGGTGATTGATATTTCTAGGCTGTTCTTCGGGAATATAATTCCAGTATATCAATTGGTTCATGTTCACCTTGATTTATCAAAAGACGGAACAAAACTCATAGGTTTATCTGTGGGAGACAGATTTATCTATTCAATAGACTTTTCTGTGTGAGACAGATTTGTTTATCAAGTCTTCGACTTTGGGTCGTAGCAACTCTTAGTTGTGGGTGAGATCATCTAAGGGAATCAAGTGCGTAGAATCCTGCTGGAGTTCAGAGACGTAAGGAGCGCAACTGTACCTTGATCAGTGTAAGATTGGTTAGGGCTCAACTACATTCGAGTCCGAAGTTAACTTGGAGTAAGCTAGTATCTGTAGCGGCTTAATACAGTGTGGTGTTCAAATCTGGACTAGGTCCCGGGTTTTTTCTGCATTTGTGGTTTCCTCGTTAACAAAATTTCTGGTGTCTGTGTTATTTCTTTTCCGCATTATATTTTGTTATATAATAGAAATATCACAAGTTGTGCGTAGTTCAATCAATTAGATAATCCAACCTTTGGTTGTTGATATAAATTGATTGACACTTGAACATTGGTCTTTGGTACTGTTCAAGTTGTTTCACATAATAATCAGGCTCACGGATATCCATCTATTTGATTTGTTGATTACATTGTGAAAGAGAGATACAACTCTTGGATATATTTCCATTGATTGAATCTGACTATCTAGTTGATTCTCTTGGAATTATATTGGAGTTGTCCATACAGATTGCTAAGCGAAATATTGGGTGTGGTTGTTAGACCCCCGCTTTTTCAATTGGTATCAGAGCAGGCAAACATTATAAACCTAATAAGTTTGTGTTTGACTGATCCCTAAAGACTGTCCCTATGGGAAATTTCTTTGGGAAACTTGCTCTTGGCATCTGCAATGCACGCCAGAATTCCTTAAAGACTATTCAGATCCTATTATCCATTAGACCTCTAGTTTCTAATGATAATCGTTTTCCATCTAAGTCCTTGGAAAACTTAGATGAAGAGAAACAGTCTAAAGGAAAAATTAAAAGTTCTTCTAAGAAGAGACGTTGGAAAAAACAGGGTCAACACTCAAAGATATGGAATCTCACTAGATTAACTCTTAATCTTTTTGAGAAATACTATCGGGATGGATCAATTGAGAATGATCTATTTAGAGCTTTTGAGAGCGTTTTTAAATTCTTAGAAAAGCTTAAGTTGATTGAGGAAAAGGATCTTTTTGATAAAAGTTTTGTACCTGTCAAATCATGTATGAACAATGCTTACTTCCAATTCTTGTGAAATTGATAAAAAGATTTCTGGAAAGTTCGGTGTAGGCTCTAATCGTCAGAAAACGTCTTTCCTTGGTCATAAGAAAAAGGATTTAAAAAATTCTATTAACCCTGAGTATCATCATTACTATGATTATACACTTCACAAATATCAACTGGAATAGCTGCATGAGAATCTCTCTGCATATTTTGCCTCTTGGTAACAAGCTTGGCTCTACCCCATTTGTATATAGCTTGAGATGGGACAAGTAACAGTTTTATTTTTATTTGTGCTTGGGTTAATTTATTTTTAATCTTTTTCACTGAGAGAAATTCCTTGACAAGTTTTCCCAAGGTTAATTAAAGTGGTGTAGTTTTTCTAGTATCCTTTTACTGCACTGTACGGATCTTGTTAGTGTGCGAACCTTGGATGTTAATCGCCTTAAGAAATCCCACTTGCCTTTTGTGGGTCGCGGTTCATGAACGGGTCAAAGCCCATGCTTGGGTTTATAAGAAGTTTGGTACGCGTACTCTTCGTCTTCCCTTTTTAGTCCGCGTATGTGAACTATTCTAGGGTTCATGTATTATCTCCATTAAAGTTATTCTTTGGAGATTCAAAAGAAGCTAAGAATTTTCCTCATCTTCAAGGAGCATATCAAGTAAGTTTTTCCTTCTCCTTGTACTCTAAATTTCTATGTCTCATGGGAAATTTCAAGGTTTCAAAGAAGGTTTAAAAAAACTTGGATCCATCATCTTCTAGCTTGACCTTACCTCAAAATCAAGATTCTATTAGAATTAGATTTGTCGATGATTCTAGTAGTAAGATCTTTGAAAGGATTTCTTCTAGTGGCTTTATTCTAGAAAAGAAATTAGATTTGGTTAGTGGTCATAAAGAAGATTTGGTTTGTTTTGAAAAGTTTAATCTTGGAAACATCTTTAATGGTCTTGGTGAAGGTTTTGATACTCTTACAAGAATCTTCTATGCTAATATCCATAAGGTTAATCATGAGGACATGGAATCAAGACCATGATAAATAGAGATAGGATTCTTGTTAATAGAGAATTGATTTCAAAGATTACTAAAATCCCCTTGGGCAATTTTCGCCTTCCAAGACCAAGTGGAGAAAGACCATCCTATGAAACCATTTCTAATGGTCTTTGTGGTAAGAGTGTTGATTGGATTGAAGGAAAATTTCCTACTAATTATCTTATCTTCTCCTTGATGTCGTTTGGAAAACTTGGTATATCTAATCTTTGTCCCTCCACAATTGGGAATTCTCGGTGGAGTCGTGAGTTTGTGGAGTTGGTCTATTTCCTTGAATTGGGTACTCCAAGTCTCGACATTTGTGGATTTATTATTCATCAAATGCTTTCGATGACGGCTTCCAACAAGAAGTTAGGATATTCTTATTTGAATGAGCGAATTTGTCATACTTATTCCATTGCTTCTATTGGCAACTCAATTGGAACTCCCAAGCTTGTTTGTCCTTGTACCTTCAAATGTACGAAAGAGAATGCTTGCAACAGAAAAAGATGTGATACCCTTGATGGTTCTAGTGATCCTACCACCTTGAGTCTTCTTCATAAAATTCACAAGGGAGTGTGTAAGATTAATTCTAAGGTGAAATGTGTGCAAGAACAACTTTGTGTGATTGCTACCAAGTTTCCCGAAATCAAGGAAGATATGGATAAGATTCAAGCCACTTTGATGATCTCCGATGATGAAGATGATGAGTAATTCCTCTTGTCTGTCTTATTTTGTCTAGGAAACTTCTTATGAGAATTTATTCTTGTGTTTGAAGAAGGATAACTAGGGTTTGGAATAGCCATTATTGTGAGTACACATAGCTATGTCCAACGATTTTCATCTTGCAATGTTTTTAGATTTATTTATTTAAATTCTAAAGTTGATTTGGAAGATGATTTTGCAATATTAATCTTTATGATTTCATATATTGCAACTTGTTATGGGATATGTGTGTTTGCGTCCGTGAACTATGATTGTCCCATATATGTCAAAAGTTAAGTCTTTCACATGTCATTATGCAAATATTGATAAAAGAATGAATGAACTTTTGACAACAAAAGTTAAGCCTATTATGTCATTATGCAAATATTGATGGAAGATAGGATGAACTTTTGTTTACAAAGATGAAGTCTGGATAAGACCCATCAAATCCCACGCAGTTTGTTCCAAGGTTGTCTCGTTACCTCCGAGA
The DNA here is from genome assembly GCA_023531295.1 of Papaver armeniacum. Classification (NCBI taxonomy): domain Eukaryota; kingdom Viridiplantae; phylum Streptophyta; class Magnoliopsida; order Ranunculales; family Papaveraceae; genus Papaver; species Papaver armeniacum. The sequence goes on from JAJJWW010000533.1 coordinate 72,842, forward strand.
GGTACACGTTCATGTATCGTGAATTGAAAACATCATTTTCTGTAGATACAATTTCATACTCCCTCCATTTCTAGAAAAAAATTACTATCCTGCAATTAACTTCTTCACAATAAGAGCATGACAAACTAATTGCTTAGGTTTTCAGATTAATGAAAGAGTGATAGTAATTCTTTTCTAGAAAGAGTGGGAGTATATTAGTCCCATGAGAAGTTAAGAAAACCATATATGCACGCCTTGTTTAACCTAGCATTTTTAGGGGCGACCCCGAAAGAATTAGGGGCGACTTTTTTATTCTCAACCCATAGACAAGGTTATGGGATGTACTAATGGTTCGGAGAATACCTAAATGCCCTTCTATAATCGGTAGTTTAGGATTGGTTTTAACAACCAATTATGATTGTGTTCTTCTCTTCTTTTCTTTGTTTTGAAAAAAATAAATTTGGGGCTACTATCAGAATCGGTATATAATAAACATCACACACTACCGATTGTGAAAGTAGAGAAATCCGAAGTTTCATTTATTTTGCAAAAATTGAATTTGGGGCTACTAACACAATCGGGATTGTGAACATCACGAAACTACCGATTGTAAAAGTTGAGAAATTTGAAATTTGGGGCTACTATCACATCGGTAGATAATAAACCTACCCGCCGATTGTGAAAATAGAGAAATTCTAAATTCCATTGGTTTTTGAAAATTTCGAATTTGGGGCTACTACCACAATCGGTAGAAAATGAACATCATGAAACTACCGATTGTACAATCGGTAGATAATAAACATCACGAAACTACCGATTGTGAAAATAGAGAAATTCCAGATTCCATTGGTTTTTGAAAAATTTGAATTCAAAATTCCATTGGTTTTTGAAAAATTTCGAATTTGGGGCTACTACCACAATCGGTAGATAAAGAACATCATGAAACTACCAATTATGTTTGTGTAGAGAATTTGAAAATTTAAGAATTTTGGCAAAATCCAATTTTGGGACTACTTTGTAATCGGGAAGTTAAACGAACTTCATTTACTACCGATTATGTTAGTTCATTTACTACCGATTATAATCGGAAGTTAAATAAACTACATTTACTACCGATTATGTTTGTGTAGAGAATTTGAAAATTTAAGAATTTTGACACAATCCAATTTTAGGGCTACATTGTAATCGGAAGCTAATTAAATGTCATTGTCTACCGATTATAGATATATTTTGGCTAAGTAGTTTACAATTGGTAGATGTGGTAATCCATTATCTACCGATTCTGGGTAGTTTGGCCATTAAAAAATTTCATGATGTTCTCCCGATTGTAAACTTAACTACATTCTAGGTAGTTTCTCCCGGTTGTAAACTTAACTACCGATTATGAAGGGTAGTTTGGCCATTAAAAAAGCGGAAGATAAGGGATGGCTTCATTTTATGTTTGGGTGACCCTTTTTTGTCTTATGTGTCGCCCCTAGTTCTTTCGGGGTCGCCCCTAAAAATGCTAGATTGTTTAAACATGAAAGTTATGGGATAATATAACTAATCCCCGCCAGATAGGCAAAAGATGATTCAGCCAAATAGAACGATTAGAACTCGGATAATAGAAATATTCAGAAATCGGGTTTCATATAGGTCAGTACCTGTGTCACTTGACCAGTGACTCTGCAAAGTGGTTGAAATGGAGGTACAATTTTCATCAAGGGCGATAAATACGAAAATGCTTTATACCCCGCAGCCCTCCCCCACACTCACATCACAATTGTAATGGCCCCCTGCTAGCTCCAGCGGCCCGCACAAGAAAAAATCTATGGTGGAGATCAAGCCACCTAGTGGGGATTGGGGAAGAAGGTTGGGGGTCTGTAGCAGCTTCGAAATAAATATGCATCTGTATTTGGACTGTCACCTCGGAAACCAGACAGGGAACGACGTTGACCCAAAAGGAAGACTTGTATCCCTTTCCAAGTACATACATGTAATTTAACAGGGGCTCTATAAAGTACCGTGAGAAAAAATTTGATTCATAAGTTTCTGCACGAAAGAACAGAAGCTTGTTAACGATATACAGAGGAGTTTCTGAATGTAATCCATCTTTCCTGTACCAACCTAATAAACAAAAGAAAATCGTTCTACAAAATTCTACTCTAGAAACAGAAAAGACTGGATGAATTTCTCTGGCCACATTCAAATGCAGAAAACTTTAGAAACGATAGAAACATGCATCAAGAAGCAAAAGTTTGTTGTATTTCTTAATATCAGTTTAAAATTGGCACCCAAACAATATAACATGGGAAATGCCTATGCTGACAGATCCAACCATCGCCCATAGCATATTAATATTTACATTGTATCTCAGAGATTAAGTTGTCCCAGCTGTAAAGATTTCATGGAACATCTAAAGTAAAGCCGAATGACTGATTGTGGGAGGGAGGGGACGTTCTACTGTATAGTATTCTTCAATAGGTAGGAAAATTAGACTGATTCATAAGCAACCTCATGTAGTTTCTCAAAAAACAATAACTACGTAGGCAGTAAGTAGTGGTAGTGGTGGCTATCTGTGTACAACTAATGTGAGGAGGATTAACAGATTCTTATTTAAGCTGTTGCAGCAGTTTAGATAGCAGATCTTGCTGCAAGGGTCTGGGTTTGGGTGTTTCTGACGTAAGTGAGAGAACGTGTGTGCATCTGGACGGTATCTGCAGAATCGACAAAATCATGCTCGGCGATATTTCCTGAAGCTGGCTGTGTAGAATTAGAAACAGGGAAATTCTTCTCATTCACTGGTTGCTGATCACGTCGCCACTGAAGATGGGAACTTGGATATGGTCTCTGAAGGTTGACATTGTTGCTGTTGAACTGCTGTTGCTGAAACCAAGATAACTGTGATAGTTTCCCAGCAATTTGTAGTGGTGTTGTTGGCCTCACCACCCCCACCACTTCCGACTTTCTCATAACCTAGTATCAGAAAAGCAGAAATGAAAATGATAAAGTAAAATACGAACAGAAAACACAACTCGAAATATTTGGAACCAAAAGACCGAAACTGGAACAGAGCTTGTTCTTCCATGGTCCTCGATTTTGGACAAAGAAAATCGACAAATTGTTATATTAAAGGACAAGCAGTTGCTAACCTGTAAAGTTCTAGACCAGAAAGAGCTCCCACTGCGTGCCACTGCCCTCTCAACAGACTCTTCATCGGCAAAGGTAATATAAGCAGAGCTAAAATTGAAGAACCAACCGATATAACATTAATTAACTATTTAAAACTTGCCGCAGAAAACAGAGAAAAGCCTTTAAAAAGTTGTTCAAAACAGGACAAACTGTACCACTAAGGGAAAATGTAAGGAATTAGACTGTACCCTTTCGGTTGACCAGTTATTGCATCTCTGAGTATGACTACTTTGACGATCACACCACACTTGGCAAAATGCGAAGCCAAGGCTTCATCAGCCGCGGCGAAATGAACCTAACATTTTTAACAGTGCAAAATCATCAGTGTCTTGAATGCAACAACATGCATACAGTAATATATATATGATCTAATCAACAACTGTCCACAACGGACTTAATTCTGAGTTGTTTTGATGCACGCTGACACTTTTAAAATTTTAGTTCTAGGCATTTCTTTACAACTACCAGCTTATGCAGTGAATGCTTTCATATCAGCTTTATGCAAACCAAATCATTTTCATGTTTAGATACATGCAGCAAGTCTTTGCAATATTTCCTTGAGGTAGGACCTTTGATATGTCATCAGAAGGTAGGACTATGTTACAGCAGATGGAAAAATCAGGACGAGTAATATTGTTGCATACACAGATAACTAACCCTAGTACAGAACAAGGACCAGATTTTGAATCCTTATTTGGTTGCCATTTCCTAACAAGTTTGGGGGTGCCATACATTGACAGGTCCTGAACATAACTCGCCTTTTATGGGGTTTAAGTTTCAACTAAGAAAACAATTTAAATAAATCAAAAAGGATGTTTCGAAGCATTTACATTAGTAACAAATACAGTTCTCGAGCCATCACCTTCTCCCTGAAAATTCATGGCACCTGCAAAAGGACAAGTTAAATTATATCCTGCGAGAAAAAAGTTTCCTGGCAGACAACCATGTAGGCCATTGGTCTCATCTGACATTAAAAATTACTCTAAACAAACAGAATAAGAGGATGCTAATAGTCTGTTGAAGAGTACAGGCTGAACAGCAGTGCAGGTCAAATGTGCTATTCACCAGAATAGTCAGAAATCACGTAGCAGGGAAAGCAGATTTAACCAAACCCATAACATCTAACTTCTAGTCCAATCCAGTTTAGTGATCTACGTATATATGCACTTACCAAATACACCAGCACCCTTCAAAAAGTTTGCCGTTCAAGATGCCAGTTTGTAAAGGAAGACAACTTTTCGTTAAAATTCATGTAACTTTTTTTTATTTTTTTGGCTTTTAAATTCATGTAATTTAAATGTGTAAAAAACAGCTCCAAAAAATATTTGAGCCAAGAAGATTTCAAACTCCAAAATCAAATTAAGTACTCAAGCAAACATACTAATGACTTTGAACAGTAATAGAAACAGAAATAGCTTCGGCTAGCATTAAGATCAGGAAACAGATGGAGAAAAAAAAAAGTGCCTTAGGAGTACAAAATGTGCATCAAAAGATTTGTTGCATTGAAGTATTATAAGAGCATTACCACCATTCGAGAAAGAAGTAATTTGACCATCAATTGTCCTCTGTCCATGCTCTGAACAAAGTTCCGACCCTCTCTCATCAACTGGATGCAATTTTATCTTAACATCCTGCGCAAGAAAGCCACCATTTGAAACAGTGGATTAGTTTCCTTAAATACAGATAATACTAACTGACATCCCGTTTTTACTCATACAAGTTCCGTATATAGTTCACATGAAAACGAACATAACTTGGGCAAAACAAACAAAATATTATAGATGAGCTCTGGGGGGGAAAATTGCTTCTTACAGTTTCCACGGGCTTAAGATTGGTATTTCCATCCTCGCCACTTACAATAGTGCCAGGCCTAGCTAGCGAAGACATTGAATTAGCTCTTGTGCCGGGTGGTACAGCTGGATACTTAGATGCCATATTAGATACAGCAGCTTTCGACCACTTGGAGCCATTGGAATAACCAATCTCACCAAACTGCCTCTTCCTACCAGAATTATTTGCATCATTTGGTGCACACTTTGTATTACAGAGATGTCTACGTTCAAAGCAAGTCTCAGAGATGAGACCATCGGAGTTATTATGAACTGGGGAATCTTTTACCACTGAACTAGGGTTTCCGCCATCATGTGCCACTGCTTTCCTTGTAACTTCAGCACCATGGACCTCGATCCCATTGTGTCTACCAACAGTGTTATCGGCATTTGGCTTCCCTAATCTGTCCCAAACATTACCTCGTGGCCTGGAGTTCTGTTCTGATAAGGAATGCTTTTTCCCAGGAACTTCGGACATAGGATGGAGCCTTAGATTAGGGCCTTCTGCATAAATTTAAAATCGCACGTCTAAGCAAGTACTTCTCTCATTTGGTCCTTAACAGAACTACAGAGAAATCCTGCCGAAGTGGTGAAGTGTACAAATACATGCGAATCTTACCATGGTGCACATAGTTCCAAACCCTAAATCTATGCACAGATGCCTTAGTAACTCAAATAGATAAAGAGATCCTTCAGGCATATGATTTTATAATATATCATCATTTTCTAATTTACCCAGCCCTCCGTATATCGTTTTGACAACTCTCGTCTAGTCTAAATTTCATTGATTCGTATGGCTTTATTTTCGTAACACTATAAACATATATCAAGTTGTTCTTCATCAATCTTATGAATTGAAAGATTGGAGGAACTGATAAGAAAAGATTCAAACAGAAAATCAACTAAGGCAAAGGTGGACCTAATCTTAACAAATTATCAGGGTGTATCCAGGTTAGTGAACTAACACATGCAAGATATGGTTCTAGAGAGTGCTCAACACGATTTCATACTGTCAACCACAATTTAAAGATAGGGCACAGAGATCAATGGAATATATCTTCAAACAAATCAGAAAAATGAACATTTCATGTAAGAAACATGATAACTCACAATGATGCACACTCGTTCTTATAGATTTCATTCAAAAGACCTACAGTACCTGCCATCACAGATTGTGAACTCGCAGAACCAAATTTTCTCTCCACTGAAGATCGATGTCGAGGGAACAGCTCACCACGGCTATTCTTGACAATCTGAACAACGGTATCCAGTTGCTCAAGTTAGATGAGAAGTCAACAATAAACATAAATCCAGATAAATAAGGTCAGAGAAGGTCAGTGCCAACCTTTCTCTGCCCCACATATCTAACATTCTTCTCACCACCAGATGAATTTCCAGAAGACACTTTCACTCTAGAAGAATCATGCTTCACAATATCACGACGATTAACCTCAGCCGATACCGTATCTCCTGGAACTTCGCTCTTCTGCAATTTTATGTTCAATTCTTTCTTAATTATGTCACTCCAAGAACGACAAAACTTAGATTTTGTACGCTGGCAGATTTCATATATCCCATCTCCAGAAGAAACAGGCCTAGGTGAAGAGGTGCTCACCCGGTACTTTTCACCGTGGGACTGCAAAGCATAGTAATACACAAAACTTTGAAAAAAAAATGACAAATACTAACATATCATACATATAAAGTAATTAAACTCAGTATATTACCAGCTCGTAATCAGTATTTCCATTCTCATGATCGTGAAGTTTCTTTAACCTGAAATCCCTCTGTTCCTTATCTACAACAGCATTATTATAAGCAGCTCTAATCACCACGTCTTTTAAGTTCGACAAGTCACTCGTTAATACACGTGATTGTTCTACAGCTCTCAAGAGAACATCCCAAAGCCTGAAAGAATGCAGACATATAAAGTTAAACACAAAGACAACAGACAGACAAATCAGTCGAACAGAAGAAGAAAAAGGTCAAGAAAGAATATTAACAAAGCCTGTAAGAAACCAACCGGAAACATCATACCACAGACAATGACTACACCAAATCAATAACAAAGAACAAAAATGCATCAAACCCCACCTGGTTTTGTAAAATTAATTTATTACTGAAACAAATTGGAGGAACAATGTAATACCAGGACACAAATTCACTACTCTTTTCGCCCAGAAACGCCTCCAAATCATCCCTGGCTTGATGCTGGTGCTTTCCATTACAAACAAGAACCACAATATACTCCTACAAAGATACAGCAATTCAAAAACATTAGAAACCAAAGAAAACTAAAAATAAAACAATAACTTACGAAATTTAACAATTATCTACTTCCATTGAAGACAAATTAGGGTATATCACTTATATGCTATTCTTGCACATTTCCACATCTTCAATGAAATTTATTCTTATTCTCAGATTGAAAATCGGGAAAACCTAACAATCTAGACATTATACTAAACTCAGTGATGGAATCATCAAGAACATAACTCATAAAACCAAAAAATCTGAAGAAATTTCAACAAATATCAATATAAAAGCATAAAAAAACTAGAAACACTTAAAAGTACAATAACGAAACACAGATGAGATGTCATCATAAGAACGCAAAATGAGATTTACTCTTCTTCTCAGACGGAAACTGCCGAAAATCTAACAGTCTAGGTGAAATCCTCAAGAACGCCAAAATCGAAAAATCTGAAGAAATACTAGCTAACAACTATTAAAACGACTTTCGAAGAGAAATTAGGGTTTATGAATTTTAGTTTCTAGTTCAAATACTAGCATCTGAACGTTGTATTAACACTTTTCTCAAAAAAAAAAAAAAAAAAAATGCAGTTGATGATGAAACCATAAAAAAAAACTAGCAATCGATTGCACATTTTCCCATCCTAATGTGAGATTTACTCTTCTTATCAGACTAAACCGATAAAAAATCTAACAATCGATAGAGAAACCATAAAAAAAAAAACGCTCAACACCAAAAAAAGCTGAAGAAATTTCAACAAAAATGAGAAATTAGGGTTTATAACTTGTAATTTTTACTTCAAATACTAGAATCTGAACGTTCTATTCACAAACTTCACTTCAAATACTAGAATCTGTGAAAAAAACTTACAGCAAGAACATCATCGATATGATCGCCAATCAGTTGGATGAGTTTATCAGAGATGGATGATTTAAGTTTAGCAGCTAATGAAGATTTTCTATCTAATTGGAAAGATCTAGGGTTTTCATTAAAGACATCTTCATCTTCACTGTGATTCATCATTTCCTTCTCTATCATCGTCGCCACCACCACCAACACACACTTGTGTTTCCTACTGTCTATTTACTGGAATGCATTCCTTCCGCGTGAAACCGCCTTTTTATTTATATACGACGGAATTAGATATTTCCACCCCCAACTTACTCGACACTCCGATAGGCTTGTTTATCGACTGATTAGAGTACACTGTACACCTGAGGTTGTTTGGTGACTAGTGATCGGGTGGATAAGCCTAAAAAGGTAGATAAACGGTCGTCATCGAGGTTTTAGAGCATCCAACGGGTGAGAGGTTTAAGGTTATTTCATTTGTTTCGACACGGGGACCTCGTCAAAATTGTTATTTGTCTTGTTAGAGGCGAGAGCAAACGCGGATTCGAGCGGAGCCAAAATTGTAACTTGGATCCCTTCAATGTATTACTATTACTTAGACCAAACTACCCCTGCTATGTGGCCCATATTTATCCTCGTTTGATTGGGGGCCAAAGATATTAATTGGGGGCATTGACATTTTATTTGCACCCCAAATTTTTCAGGGCGTATTAAACCAATTGTGAAAATACTATTTTACCCTTCACTAAAAATAAATCTTAAAAACCTATTAACCCTTAATCTTAAGCCCCAATTCATTTCTAGTTCTAAAAAAAAATCACTCCCTCTCCTCTCACCCTCTCGACTCTTCTCTTCTCCTCCATTAACGACTTCAAGAAAAGAAAAAAAAATCTTCACCGAAAAATTTCAATTACTGATAAAAAGGGTCGTCAATTCGACAAGCCTAAACCCTAACGATTTTTCATATGGATGTAGATACCATAAAAAATCGTTAGGGTATATGATGATCAAGATAACGATCGCATTTTGGTTTTCATATTTTTTACCCTAGATTAGAGTCGTTAACATAATATAGAAACCTATGACGATCCTCTATGGACGACCATTTTTTTAAAGGTCAACGACCCAGGTGAAAAACAAACAGCCTCTCTGTCCCAAAAATTTTCAAAGTCGTCTTGGTATAGACACACAAAATAACGACTCTTTGTGACCCAAGTTAAAAGTCGTCAGGGTATATCATATTACCCTGACGATTTTTCATAACCTGAAAAAGTTGCAGGTTTGAGTCGTCAGGGTATATCATATTACCCTGACGATTTTTCATAGCCTAGAAAAGTTGCAGGTCTGAGTCGTCATTTTTGGTGTCAATACATTGACGACTTTATAGAGTCGTTGGGGTATACATCCCTCGACATTGACGACTCTTTCTCTGTGTTGTGAGATATATCCAATCCATGAGAGAATTTAAGATAATCTTACCATCAACACAATCATCTTTGTTACTTGAACCTTCTCCAACATCATTTCCCTACTTGAATTACTCATTTCTAAAAACCCCAAGTTTTCCTCTAAAACCTTCTCTTCTTCTTCTCAACTCACAAAAAAAAAAACAAAAAAAATTATTCTAAAATCTGATTTTAATCTAACCACTTCCATGGATAAAATGCTCGTCACATATTCTTTGAATAAATCCCTCGTTAACATCGAGAATAAGACAATGCCGCAAGATTAAACAATTGCAAAAGCTTGTAATAATTACATCTAATGAATAGCTTCTTGTAGATCACTAATGGTACCTCTTGTAGATCACTAATAGCTTCTTTGCAATTACGACGGTAACTCTTCATTGTTTAATTATACAACAGTTTGGTTTTGATAGCGAGCACCAACACTATCTCAAAACAAAGATACCGAGCACTGACAGTTAGTTAACCAAGTCATAGTAATTGCAAAAGTTAAAAAACTATGCCAAATGCAAAATGCTTCCATAATTGCCGCTCTCGTACACAACTTTGGCTCAATTTTACATTTTCAACCAATTTGAAGTTATATTAAACAGGTTCATCACCATCAATGCGAAAAGTAATGGGATTAATCAAATGGTCGACTCTTTAAGTCGTCGCTCGTAGGGTCCACCACGAACACAATTCCCCACTTGGATTATGCAACTTAAGGCAATTTAAAATTAACAACCGCAAACAAATGCAAATTCACAAATGGAACGGAAATCAAATCGAGCCTCACGTAAATCTAGATTTATGTGCAAAGGTGTGAGCCAAAATTTTCCTGAATCAAAGTTAAAAGCATATCGAGATGACATTGTTACCATCAATGACCAAAATTTAGAAAATGAATGTTAACACAAATATGTATAAGCGGTGATAGAACAAAATTGGATACAATTTTGATATGCTTTATCTATCATTGATAAACATATATGAAATAAAAACCCTAAAATTTATTTAACCCTAGTATTTAGAAATGAAACGATTTTAGAAATTTGCATACCTAATCGAGGAAGTGAAAAATAACCAACTTAAATCCTTAAATCTCCGTCATTATTGAAATTTGAAACGTAGGTGCAAATTCGGTGGTAGCGACGGATTTAGGTGTTTAGAAGAGAAAGATAGCTAAGGGAGAAGAAAACGATGGAAGAGGCGGAACACAAATTAACGAAAAAATTACGATGAAGATAATATTTATGTCAGAGAGTAGAAATATGATTTCTTTCGTTTGGTCGAAAAATTGAGGGCAGTCTTGGTATTTACTAATTAAATTAACTTTATTAAGTTTTAATACTAATCATTCGGGGTAGTTTAGGTATTTAGAAACAATTTTACTAAGGGGTGACCCAAATTAGGTTTGGGTGACCTTTTTTGTCCTCTAGTGGGAGGCCCCCAATTAATATCTTTGGCCCCCAATCAAATTAGGATATTTATACGCCTACCCGTCTTATAAAGTAGAAAAAAAATTCCAAAACAGTTTTATCACATTATTTTTTTATTTTTTTAATTTTTTTTTTGTTAACTTCCAACTTTTTTTTGTTTTTTTGTTAACTTCCAACTTTTTCTCAAAAAGTAAAGCGATTAACAGGATTTGTAGGAGGCGGGTTTTTAAATTAAACTAGGTATAACCTTTATATGGTAACCGACAGTACTGAATTGTTATTACTTTGGTTTCAGCATTGACGGTAAGAGGTTTGAATTTAGGTGGATGGTTGGTTCAATAAATCCTCACTATTTGATGGCATTCCAAATGATGGAATTCTCAGTGGGTTATTAAAATGCATGGCGTTAGAGGCTTAGAGTAAGATTGTACTATTTTATTCAAGTGTGAACTTGATATATCTTGCTTGCTGTGAAAATTGGTTTAGCACATGAGTTACGATATCTGTAGTAATTGGGTCGGGTTATCCTTCCTGGTTAAAGATAAAATGTAGAGGTCAAAAAATTATTTCACATGAATCTAACCACCCTTCTGTGTTCAATTGTGATGTAATGCAAGGCATAGTTGTCGGATGCAACTGCCCCATTTATTCATTACAAACTGTAAGTAGTCAAGTTGAGGGAGGTGTGATTCTTCTACACTCTTATCTGGTACCTACAGCTATATGCAATTCTGTTTGAGCTTATGGCTTGTTCATCAATTCGGCGATTCCCCATCCAACTTGGAAACGTTTGGAAATACTACTAACAATTATAAAAGTATAAACCGGAGGAAAAATGTATTTAAAATAACGAACAAATGATTCTTGTAGCTCCACTGACAATATCCGTTCTAAGTTGCATAATCTAGTGACCTGAGATTGTCTGTATTCCTAAATTGTTGTATGGCCATGAATATTTGGAAGAGTTTGACTCAACTGGCCATACTCTTTTGAGCATGTACAACGTATATCTGAAGTAATTTGTTTCCTGGGTTGTAGATACCTTGCCAAAACAACATAACAGCATACTCTTTTGAGCATGTCAATCTTCTTATTAGAGTATAAAACTAATCTTGCACAATCTGTCCCCAGTTAAAATGATATTTGAAACAACGATATTTGACTATAAGATCCTGACAAACAAATACTTAAAAATCCATCACGAATGTGCGATTTAAACATTAAGCTCCCCAAGACCGCACAAAAGAAAATATGGAGAGATCACATACTTGTATCACCATGACAATTAAAGCAATGGATTTTTTTGTGCCAATGGATATCTTTTCAGTCCATGCTAGATACAACCTCTTAAAGTACCTATAAGTGAAGTATATAAATAGTAAGATAACAAATTCTAATTTGTGAAACCATAAGACATAAATTAAAGAATCCATCACCAAATATGAGATAAAAACTGATAGTCTAATAGTCAGTGTGAAAATTAAACTGGAGTTGTTGGATGGTCCTTCACAATAAGGTTAATATATCAGGTCTAGAGTGGTGTCCAACTATGTCAAAATCCAAATATCAATCTCCCATTTAACTGTAAAATTCAAGAAAGTTCCTCAGATAGTCAATTTTCACACAATGAACAAGAGAGAAAGCAGTGGATCCAAGTAAACACAAAGTAAAACAAAGATAAACTTTAAGAATTAAAATATCTTTAAATGAAACATTTGACGATGTTTCTGTTTCACCCACAACCATGTCTTTAAGAATTTTCAGGTCCAACATTCTCAATTCAGGTACACACGGTATTCATACGATATCTTGACCACCATAAGTAGCAGCTCTACCATCCACAGTAACATCTTAGTCGGCATAGGTCGTGTTAAGATTTTTCAACTTCTTTTAGCCAAACATATAACGATGTTTGAGCAGAAATATGCTCATAGGATTCTTCAGCACTCGAAAAGAAACATATTCAATATCCCTAACTTAATCAAATAAAAATAGGTATCTGACAAACTAGTGAAGATGAGTTCAAACGCAACTGTTACTACTGTGGTTAGATTAGGGTTCTTATAGGGTTAGCCGGGACAAAGACAGGGTTAGGGGTCGACGCATAATCTCGAACAACCCAACATTCAATGCGGGGTCTTTTCCAATGATTTAGGATATCCATATAAGTAACAAAATCAGATTACACGGTTTAGTCAAAGTTGGGGGCCGAGGTATAATCTTTGTTGTCCGAAATTTCAAGACGATCTCGGCCGCTCTTTAGCCCACATACATACACACCACCTTTCCTTAGAACATTGATAGTGTCAACAAATAAAATGGGTCACATCAAAATGCATGTGGCCTGACCACATCTTAGACGAATGACTCATTAGCCACACACAAATCACACCCATTTTTAAAGTACACTCTACTGCCATCATCCGGTATATCACTGACGACCAAAAATAATAATAATATGTTAATGACTTTTTATTATTCCTAATGACTAAGGTAATTGTTACTAAATCACCATCTTATGTTTGAAGCAATAGAGGAAAGAAAATTCCAGAAATAGAAAACCCACTTTAAACAATGTGTACCTAAACCTTATTAAAAATCTTCCTTCCTAGTTTGGGGCTTAGGTGAATTATTTTGGGCCTATCAATTTCCTCTCCCAACCAAGAGAAAGGATAAGGGGCGTCTAAACTAGGTAAATTTACTAAGTTACCCTCATTATTAAAATTCAATCCTAAGCATATCCTTCTAAAATCCAAACATATTTAAATCCTTTCAAAACTAAAACCTACTCAAATCATTTCCTCAAAACTAAAATTAAAATATAACTTCATCAGTCGATTCTAACGACATCGATTGATTTAAAGGAAATTTCATCATCATTTTCTTGAGAAAATAGTCAATTTAAACACCGTCGAATTTTATTACAAGAAAATATATTAACTAGAATCTCTACAATAGATCTACAATTTCATCTTTATCAAAAATATTAGAATAAATTTTAGATTTTTTAATCCTTTGTTGCAATTGTGCGGACATATGCTGAAGACTTTTTATCCTTGCTTTCTTTGCAATGGAGTCTGCTGCGGTGTTATGTTTTGTACTAATATGCTTCACCCGAGCTTGAGGTAAATCTCTCAAAATATTCTTGACTTCTTGCAAAGTGTTTTCTGTTGTCCATGGAATCTCTGTGTTTACCTTGTTGATGTTGTCTGCCATGACTTTGCAATCACTGACGATAGAGACGCTTGACAGAGTGTTTTCTTTTAACCATGTAATTGCCTTTAACAAAGATTTTGTTTCCGCATGGAAAGCCGAAGACGCCCAATTTGACCCCGCTGATATGTGCATGAAAGTCTCATGGTCCACTGAGTAAAGGATAAAGGTGAAACCCATAGAAAGATCTTTTTTCTTAAAAGAAGCATCTATAAAGATTATCCAATCTGTGTTTATGTCGGACCAGTAAAATCTAACTAAATTTTCTTTTTTTGAGCCAATTCCCTTTTGACTTGTTTTACGGGGAATAAATTACAGGTATCCATTAATTTGGTAAATTAGCATCATCGGGTCTGGGTTCTTTTTTTCGAAAACCACCAAACATTTATGTTTCTAGATGAACCATAGGATGGTGGCTGTTTTTTCCACGAACTGTGTCATATATGGATCTGATAGCCAACTTTTAACCCAAGAATAAATCGTGTCTGTATTACCCCTCGAGTTAATAAATTCTAATGAAAGACTGAACCAGACAGCTCTAGCGAAATGACAATGTCTAAATAGATGTTTCCTTCTCTTGAGAATTACACATCTGATAAAGAGGGTCGATATCTGAATTATGAGCTCCAAGTCTAGAAGAAGTTGGTAGGCCAACATCGTCGATTACGAGCCATTACTCTTAATTATACTTGTGATTGATTTATCCATTCAAAATTGAACAATACAAATAATCTTGGGTTTCTGATTTCGACCATAATCAATTGAAGTCCATGTCCATATGGACCGATTTCTAGGATAATCGGTCTATGATCATAACCACATCAATTGATTGTTTTGTATGTGTTATCTGGTTGATGAACATTTAACCAGAATCGGTTGATGTTCATGCCCATATCCCCCGATTCTGGTATGGAAGATATACCAAGTTTTCTGTATGTTTTTTGTTTTTTGCTAGAATCGGATAATGTGAAAGACCACATAAAACATTACATATAAAAACCGATTCTGGTTAACCCATTTTTTTCCCAGTTAATACTCGATCACATAATGAGTATGAAATCATACTCGATTTCAATTTGAGTACAAAATAAAATAGTTTTATACCCGAATTGAAAATGCGTATGATTTTACACCCAATTTGAAAATGAGTATAATTTTATACTCGAACTAAAAACGAGTATGACTTCTCAAACAATCTGAAAATGAGTATGAAATCATACTCATTCTTAACTCGAGTATATATATGGAGTTGAATGAATTTTAGTTTTATTTGATGTTTAACAACGCATGATTTACCGATTAAAAAGAAAAAAATTACCCAAAATCGGTTTATGTTCACGTCCATATAAACCAATTTCTGGATAATCGGTTGATTTGCATGTCCATATAAACCGATTTTGGAAGCAAATTTCAAAAAATTTCTATATGTTTTTGAAGTTACAATCGGTTGATACTAAAAAAATTCAAATTTTCAAATTTTTTCATGTTTTGATGATTCGTTAACACAAGTTAATTTCACATCTAACATTATACTTTTACTACTAAACAACTAAATTAACGCTAATTAATTAGGGGCAAATTAGTCATTAAATAAAATAGTTAGATAAAGTGTTTTTGATTTTACTTCAAAATATCCCTTTTTTTCTTTTAGTCGTGGGCCCTAAATAAAGTGTATAGGCCCCAAACTATGAAGGATTAAAAACAAAGAAGAAGAAAGATCTACAATGGATATGTACGTATAGCAAATCAAGCAAATCTTAGCATGCAGTGTATTTCTGATCAAGGAGGTAAGCAAACTTTTTTTTTTCTGTTTCATGAGTTGTTCATGTCTTGTTAATGTTAAAATTATATATACATATGCATATATAGGCGTGAGTTTTGTAGAAAATCCTTATTCTAGGAACGGACGTTCGTTCGTTAGTTTAAGAAAGTAGCAATAATCCCTAACGTAAAAGAGATTTTTTTTATATATAGACCTGCGTCTAGTGATAAAATTTTTGTCTACGAGCTTTCATGAAAATCAAAATTTTACCTTGATGTGTGAATTTTCACAAAATCGGAATAAACCTTCGTTTCAAAGACGGGCGATTGTACGAAGGAAAAAGAGTTTTTTTTTTTTGTCAAAAAACACGTGAGTTTTGCTCACGTTAAAAAATATATATAATTTTTTAAAAATACGTGAGTACTTCACGTTTATTATATATATATTTTATTTACGTGAGCTTGCTCACGTTAAAATTTGTTTTGAAATTTTTATGTGAGTTATTCACGTTTTATTATTTTGTTAAAATCAAAAATTGATTTTGAGTAATCTTTGAAAGTAGACAATTATTTGTGATAAAATATTGTCTTGGTGTGAGTTTTTTCATAACTCAGCGGCGGATGTCCACACAGTGAAAAATTATGTTCATGATTTTATGAAAATCAGGTTTCGATTTTTGAAAATCAAAGTTTTGCTCATTTTTGCAGGTTGAAAGAAACGAGCGAGTTATTTGAACCCACAATTGGGGGATACTCAGATAAATTGGGGTATACTCTCGGTTATTTGGGGCTGAATTATTGCTAAGGGGGTATTTTTTAGCGTGATAAAATATCAATACTGCCCTTTACCCTGATAAAAATTAAAAGAACCTAAATCCTTTTAACTAGGTATCCCCTTTCCTTTTTCTTTGATAATCCATTGGTAATTTGATCGAAGCACTGAAAAATCCATGGAGATAAAGGTCTTGTGAGACAAATCCTAAACTTGCAGCAGAGATTTTAATTTCCCTAAATTAGGTTTACAACGTCACCGTCGGCATTGGTATACGTTTGAAGGCAATACCAATTGTGACTTTCGGCTTGGCCTTCTATTTGGATGCAATACCGACTGAAACAGTTTGTGGGTTGAAAGCAATTCCGATGGAGATTTAGGTGTTATTGAAGATTTAACAAACGTAAGAGATCGATCGGCTCGTGCTTTTGGAAGATCTCAGGGATGTGTTGGGTTCGCTTAAGTTTGCTGATTGGTTAGGGACTGTATGAGCTAGTGCAAGTAAAAAAAAAAAAGACACTAAAAGGGTATCTTGTGCCCGATAAGTTGTGTAAGTACGAGATGTATAAGCTTGGAGTTCTAGTTGTTTTGCGACAACTGATATTCATGATCCGCCACATCATCATCTTCATGATTATACTAGGGTCCGGTTTCTTGAGATTATAATATCTGTTTTATGTGGAAATCAGCTTTATCGATACATTATCAAAATGTTCTTAGGTGAAAGTTACAGAAGAACCAATTTCCAGCATCACCGTCGGTATTGGTATAGGTTTGAAGGAAATACCGATTATTTAATACAATACCGACTTATTAATCTCTTATATTAATATTTCTTTGTTGTAAAATGGATAAAGTCCAAGACTTTCTAGATTTGATCATACTTTCTACATTTAGCACCCTCGATCCGTTATTATTTGTATGGCATTATTGATTTCTTCTGTGATTTTTCAATTTGTTTCAAGGTTGTACGGGTCGGGATCCCATGTCCCCTCCCTCCGTGTGCCCTCGTGTCCACCAATCATGTTTTAACATGTGGCGTTTTGTTTTACCTTAATTTGATTTTCCCTTTAACAGTTGGAGATGAGTAACACATAATTGAAAAGAATATATTGCTTCCTTTTATATTTCCCGAGCCAAAATCCAAACATGCGGATCCTGTTAATCAACGAAGTTTTTTGATTGATGAAAAAAACATGACAAACTGTTACAGGTTTTACAATCAGGGATAGTTGATTAATTATTTAGCATTTGACTGTATATATTTTCCAAGTAGCTACTAGCTAGCAACGTAATATGGGAGGCTACTATCAACACTCACATGTCGTAGTTTACACCCTCAAGGTATTTCCTTCCTTTCTTAACTATGTTGTACATTCCTATGATCATCATAAAGCATTTTATTGTTTTTTGGACGTTTAGCATAATATATCCCAGTAACTTGTTTTTTGGACGTTTAGCATAATATATCCTAGGAACAACAAGGATTACAAGGACATGGGTTGCAAACATCAGATAATCACAACGGTAGTGATCATAAATACACATCCAAGTAAGAGAAGAAGACAAGCTCTGGAGCTCGGCTTGTCGCACTAGGATGTTTGGATCTAATTCCCACCAAGAAACCACAGTCAATTCCAACGTCTATGGCCTGTTCAGAGTACCAAATGAGATGCAAATCTTAGAAATTAAGTTTTTATTTGTTGGTTAAATGTCTTTAAATTTCCTTTGATGGAAAAACTCAAATTCTATTGATGATAAATAGTTAGCTCTATTCAGTTCTCTTTCACTCAACGAGAGGCCAACAATGAGGCTGACAGTCTCGCACATCAAGCATTGCAAAAAGACATCCATGATAGATGGATTTCTATTTAAATCCCATATCCAGTATGGTTTTCTTATTTTTTGAATTTTGGCTCGGGACATATAAAAGGAAGCAGTATATTCTTTTTAATTATGTTACTCATCTCCAACTGTTAAAGGGAAAATCAAATTAAGGTAAAATAAAACGCCACATGTTAAAACCTGATTGGTGGGACACGAGGGCACACGGAAGGAAGGGACATGGGATCCCGACCCGGTTGTACGCCATTTTTTGATTGGAACAATTTCAAGGGATACTCGAGGTTAATTTAGACAATACTAACTTTGTTTTGGATAAGGGGTTTCCTAAATTACTTCATAATGTTTTTTTTTTTTTTTTTAGTATCCCCCAATTTGTAATGGTATCCCCTAATTGTGGGTTCTTTTAAAACCACTAATTGCTAGTGAAATTATAATTAGTTAGAGTGTTACCATTTTGATGCATGTTGTTACGTACACGTTTTGACTCCACGTTCTTCGTAACAGATAGACAATGGCATCTCCTGGAGATAATCCTGCTCCTGAATTCTCTGAGAGATGTTCCAGAATATTGAACCGAAGAAGATAAGAGGGTTTGAAGATGGTATAAATCAACCCTTCAGCGAGGCAAGAAAGTTGATACACGGCATGTCTCTTGCTTATCTAGAAGTGGTTCGTGATGGGATCTGTGAGTTCTTGAGCTTCATGGACGCAGAAGCAGAACAAAGACGTGATGAAATATCACGAAAGAAAAAGGCTGAAGACGAAAAGCTCACAGCTTATCGGCGGAGACGGCGCCTGAATTAGCAAAAGAGGCTAGCAGCTGAAGATGAGGTTCGATCACGTGTTGATGGTGTAGCTTCTGATTCAGATGCTGAAGAGGTTGAGTCTGTCTGGAAACCAGTTAAACGCAAAACTGAGCCATACCCACCTGGTATGAGGGCTAAACGATTGGCTAGAGCTGATTTTGAAGTCGAATGTGAAGAGAATGACTATCTGGATGCAACATATGACGACCCTGAAGATCGTTTAGAAGAAATTCCTGCTAAAAATTCTGAAGATGACTTTGACGAAGAATTCGAAGGAAATTCCATAGAAGAAGATGATGATCGTGTGTATGATAATGACTCTGACGAATCTGATGACTAGTCTCATCCGCAATCTTTCTTGAGTATTTGAACGCCTTTTAGTTTTCATAGTAGATATCTCCTTGATCGTTTGAGCAACTTTACTTCAGAATTAGGATTCTTTTTTTTTAATGAAAAACCCTTTTATTGATATTTGTTCCTTTGTCTTGTGCCTATGATTGACTTATATGACGTGAACTAGTTTTCATGTGCCAGAATCCATCATAATCCCTTGGCAAACTCCAGTGACATCCACCTGTGAAAAGCGCTAGAATGTGCGAACGCCACGTGGGTGGGGAAGACGTGTGATACGTACAAAGCCGTGGGGCTATTTTCTGACCGTGTCCAGCCTTGGTCATTGTCACTCCCCAGTACGTTATTTTCCTCCGCGTCTCCAGTATTGTGAAATCTTCTTTTCGTTTTTCCTTCTTCTGGAAAGACCTAGATAGAGGACCTAGGTAGAAAAACTTGATGTAAAGACCTAGGTGGTTGAAGTTGGAGGTACCTTGATGAAGGACTTAGGGAAAGACCTGGTAGACATCGAATGTGAGTGTCATGAATCCCGTCTAGAAATTTCTACTTGCGCGTCGTCCACTCTGAAAGCCATTCAAACTTCATACAATGTCAGAATTTGATGTTTGACCCCAACTTTCGAAGCTAAGAGACCGGGGAATCATACGCAAAAACAATCCTTTAATTTGGAAATGTCTAAGGCACTCAATGACGCGTGCACATTCGTAACTTATAATCCCGTGTAAATTTTCAGATTCCATGAACTTGAGTGTGGA
Organism: Papaver armeniacum; assembly: GCA_023531295.1. Taxonomy (NCBI): domain Eukaryota; kingdom Viridiplantae; phylum Streptophyta; class Magnoliopsida; order Ranunculales; family Papaveraceae; genus Papaver; species Papaver armeniacum. The sequence continues at coordinate 93,314 of JAJJWW010000533.1, forward strand.
GGCTATATCTTTCAGCTCGTATGTCAGATTGATGCGACCTTTTAATATGTTGTAGAAGAGACGTAGACAACCATCTTTTGTCAAGGAAATATTGTTCCATTCCTCACCCATTGGCACGTTTTTGTAAACCCAAAGCCTGAAGTGTATTGTATCTCATTTGTAGAGGTGATGAGAACATCTTGTAGAAGACTTTGGCTTGTGCCCGCCCGTCGTGCAAGCTTTGGGAAGTCTTTCATGTTTTCATGTCTACACATATTGATATGAATCATTACTGTTAAGTCTGATCCATCGAGTAACACTTCAGAGAATGGATAGTTGATGAAGTCGGTCACGAGATGTTGTTCCTAAGACTGTTGTTGATGTTCAGACCACGACTGATTTCGCTCCAGAAATCTTTGTTGGTATTGAGACCGTGGCTGGAGTTGCTCTGGAGATCCTTATTAATGTTGAGACCATGGCTGAAGTTGCTCCAGAGACCAAAAAGATAGAACCATGATTATCGACATAGTCCTTGATCCTCCATCCAATGAACCGTGAAAAGGCTTTGTCAGGGAATCAACGTCGTTACGGCAGATAGCAGCAGCAGTCTCCATTCTAGGTGTGATCGGTGAGGAGAATAAGTTCCTTAGTCGTGCAAGGTTTGTGATGTAGAGAGGTTCCGTTGATGACGTTTCATGGAATCATATCAGGTTGCCATGACTTGTTATGTGGAACATATTTATTGATATTGATCTGAATTGATCTCAAGATCAAGTCCCCAAGTGCATCCCAGAGGTGTTCATCTGCTTAACAGAAAGATATATGTTGAAGGAGTTTGTTCCATCCATGAATGATGTTGCACCTGCTTCAGGAGTCTTTTCATGGGGATAGTAAAGACTTATCGATTGTAATTCAGCTATGATGATCTTCTTGGTGTTGAATCAGCGTGTCATCGTCGAGATTTTTATGCTGAAGCTAGAGGCGCAAGGTGTACTCTTTGATTGGGAGTACAATTTGAAGGCTGCTTGAGCGTTGAAGCGTCAAATCTCTTAAGCGTCGAATGTCTTAGGCTTGATCGTCTCGGCTCCGAGTATCTTCTGTTGATTCAGCATTCCTTTTGCGGTGGGATTCCACACTCGTGCATACATCAAAGCAATCTGATTTTGTGGCACACACAAACACTCCCGCAAGGCTATGGAGAAATTCCTAAAGTGTTCTTTGCCATGCTTGGATATCATCTCAGTTTTGAATGTCTCAGTGAAATACTCGATTCGGAGAGGTGGTGAAGTTATCCATTTATAACGTCTTGCAATAGCATAGTTGCTAGCAGAATTGAGTCCCCATGCTAGGATAGCATGTGGGGAAATAAATGACATATGCATGGGAGGAATGAGGCTTTCCTGAGTGGGGAACCTCCTGATGAATGTTTATGCATCTTTTCCAGGTTCTTGCTTCAACCTCGTCAAAGTTCGAAATTCCTCCAAGTGCTCTGATGATGGAATGTCTGCTAAATCTTCTATATCAAAAATTTCTTCGTTGGAGAGATGCATGTGCAACCAGAGGCGCTTTGTCATTAGCTATCTTTTAAGCATGGATCCACGCTCGTCCGAGGATCATGTCATATCTTTGATCTTCCTGATTATGTGAAACTTGGTTTCAGTCTAGGTTGAACCTATTTTCACTTTTAGAGTGATGTAGCCATAAGCATCTTTGAGCGTTCCTTCATGGTCTCTGATTGAGATGGAGCATGAGTAGCTTCTTGTCGAGTGATGCCTACGGATCTGAGGGTTTTTAGTGGAATGATGTTGATGGCAGTGTCAGCATCGATCAACATTCTTATGAATTCATTTCCTCTGAGATGGACTGTGGTAAGAAGTCCGCAGTCATGCATCTCATTGTCTGTGGATGAAGGTTCGGGGAGTATTTCCGGGATGGACAGACGTCTGACACGACGTGATTCGGTGTTGTGAACATGTCTTTCCTTTGTGCCTTAGATAGAGCAATTCACATATATGTTTGTCCAAGGATTGAAATGCTTCATTGAAAGGTTGCTTGGAGGTATTAATGTCCTGATTGGGAGAGGGTCCTTGGGTACTCCTTCAGTCCCCAGTTGAAGCTCTCCTGTGATTCTCCATTTCTTCTTCGGTTGGCTCTCTTCTGATAAATGAAAATTTGATTGCACCATCTTGAATCCAGACTTCCAGTAATTCGATCATTTCTTCAATGGGAAGAAGGAAGTTTGAGTATCATTTCCCCATTTATTGATGCTGGGTCGAGGTTTGTGCATTTTAGGATTGGTTGTCCTTTCTTTGCGCTTTCGGATGAGCCTAAGAGATTGGAGAAGCATGCTTGTGTTATGGTATTTTGCTTCCTTCAGCAACAACGTTTGTGGAAAGTTGAAGATTATGTCGTTCGTTGATGCGCTTAGGTTGATATTAGTAGTTAGACTCTTAGCTCAAGGTCCACTTGCTAACGTTGTTTCTACACACAATTGCTCCACGGAATCCCTCCGCAAGGTCTCGTGTTTGCTACTTATGTAAAGAGTCAAGAAATGATTACTTATCTCCTAACTTTCACTAGCTTTAGATCAAATTAACAAATCAATTTAGCGTGCACTCCAAACAATCTATCAATCAATCATGAATGTCTTTAAGATCACTCCTATTAGTAAAAACAAACGATAATTATGTGAAAAACTTCAAGATAGAATTTGAAAACAAAAACTTAAATCATATGTTAAGAACTAGGAATTCATCCTCAATCAATAAGAAAATTAGCTACTCATGCTTTTGAAATTCACACAAATAATAATTATTAAAAGAAGAATTTTCAAATTCACACAAGTAATTAAAAAGAAAAATCTTAGAAAAGCAAGCAAAAACACAAGTGATGTGTGTGTAGAGAGATGTGTAGAAGTTGTAGAAAACTTCTCTATTTATAGGCTTCAATATCTTCCAAATCTTCTAAGGAATAGAATCCTTTTCCTTTTGCAATTCAATTTCCAAATCCAAGCTTTTCTCAACTCTTCCACCTTCTCTTTCCAATTTTGAGTCCAATTCTCCATCCAATTCCTAGCCCAAGTCTTCACACCCATGAGAGAAGTCCATAGAAAATTCTGGAAATTTTGGCTCGCCGGAAAACTGGGATTGTGGCCGGAAATCGGCCGGAATAGTCACCGCCGGTCGCCTGAAAATTTCTCCGTCAAGAGAATATTCGACGGAATATTCCGTCAGTCCTCCGTTAGGACTAACGGTCAAACGGGTCAAACCGTCAGTCAATCGTCAGTCAACCGGGTCAAGGGAAGGGGAGTTAGACACCTGAGTCGATCCATCGAGTCGATTCTTTGAGTCTAGTGATTGGCCGAGCCGAACCCATTGTGCACAGGCCATGCCTTCCCTGCATCTCTCCCAGCCATGATGGCTATCACCCTGCAAGATTTCAGCTCAACAACACCACCAAATTCCATTACATCTCAAAGTCAAGCCATCTGCCACTTCTCATTTCAGACCTGCAACCACTACCATGTCACTTTGCACAACAACTCAACCAACTCAATCTGCAGTTCACTCAGCCTAACAGACTCTCCCTTGAATCTCCACATTCCCTGCATTGCACTTCACATCACACCATACAGCTGCCACTTCCATGAGCCTGCAATGCCTCAACTATTCCATTTAGCCTTACCAGCAAGTGCACAATTCCAACAGAGGCACTCTTCCTAGCCATTGCATCACTTCCTTGCCAGAATAACCAATAGCTGCAACTCAGATTCATATCTTCTAACTCACTGCACAACATCAACTAGTCATTGCCTGAGACTCAGCTCATGACTCCACCAGACCATACTCGTGCACACAGCTGCTTCTTCATTTGTAACAGCTGCAACACCATGACCTGCAACACGCTACATAGATCTTGATAGCAAATGACTCCCGAGACTCCATCTCTATCTCAATTCCAGATTACACTGCACCAACATCCAATTCCAAGACCACCAAGACAGCTCCCCTGTAGCTTTAACTCACAGCACATACTCCATTAGTGACTACAGCTCTGCAATTGCAGCAGCAGTTCAACCAGCTCAGGCCTTGTCTTTCACAGCCACTGCACACTCAACTCCATCTTGCCAGCTGCAATTTGAAGCTTCACAGATTCATCCAACAGCACATCGATCTCTCCATTCACAAACCCCATTTGCAACTTCGATCTCTTCTGCATCGAGCCCTAATTTAAATTACCGTCTCGATCTCTGCATCTCAAAACCCATCTGATCTTTCTCAACAAGTTAGTGGCTTGAATCCTTATAACAACGACTTCATCTTCACCCATAGCAACGACTCAAACCCAAGCTTTACAGCATTACTTCCCTGCTTAGCAATCAATCAACAATGAACTAGACTGACCCATTTCAAATCGAGAACAACCTCTGACTTCTTGTTCATCTTTTCCTAGCTTCACATCTGCATCGACCCCATCTGCTCCTCCTTCCCTGAATCGATTGCAGCATTATCTTCTCCTCTCGCATATGAACAATCTCCCATCGAATCTCCCATGAATCAATCAAACCCCATTCACGGCTATTTCCATAGTTGAACCCATTCCATTTGTGGGATCGAGCATCACTTTCTTGGTTCACTTCCTCCGATTCAAAGCAATCTTCTTCTTCAACAACAAAATCTTCATGGTAACTGTGAGATCTCGTCATCCTCTTCTTCCATCTCGTTGTTGAACCCATCTTCGATTCCTCACAAATTTAACCAGAAAACCCATCTGAACTTTCTCATCGCCATTTGCTAATTTCTAAATCAAGTCGAACCCATATTCGTTCTCAACCTCCTGGCGCTTCTCTTCAAATTTCAGTTCGGCAGCGACATCAAATCTCGATTCTCTCGGTTCTCAATTTCTTCCAATTTCTTTGTTTCAGGCGCAGCTTCTCTCTGTATTTGATTCAGACAAATGATTGAGAAATAATTCTCGATTTAGGGTTGGGTTTTATGGGGCGGATTCGGGTACGGGTGTGGGTCTATGGGTTTGGGTTTATCAACCATAACCCATCCAGTACCAGCTGATAGTAGCACTTCGTTTCTGGATAAGGGCTACCCAGTTGGCAGCCCCTTAACCACATCTAGTCTGTCTTTACTAATCCTCCAAAATAGAGATGCCCCTTAACCTCAATGGGCTCCATATATCAATCGCCTGTAAAATGACCTTTTTGCCCTTTTGGCTCAAATTGGGTGATTTCTTCTTCTTTTCCTCCGTGCGACTCCAAAGTAGCTATAAAACTCAAAACAAGCGTAAAATACATAATTTACAAGAAAAATAGCAAAGAAAGCATAAACTACTAGATAGTAAATTAGGTGTATTCTACACTGTCATTCGTTGGGACTGTGCATCTACTGTCACGAGTTTCATGAGGTTCCTCAATCACAAACAACTTGAGAGTCATTAGTCTTGGTGGCTCTAGCTTCCACCCATTTCGAAACATAATCAACGGCAAGAAGTATATAAAAGTTCCCATTCGAATTGACAAAGGGCCCATAAAATCGATACCCCACACATCAAAAATCTCAACGGTGAGAATTGGTGTGAGTGGCATTTGATTTCGAGCACCTAGATTGCCCGTTCGTTGACATCTATCACACGATTTACAAAAAACATATGAATCTTCAAACAAGGTGGGCCAATAAAATCCACTCTCGAGAACTTTGAGAGCGGTGCGTTTCGAACCAAAGTGGCCACCACATGCAAAAGTGTGGCAAAAGGAGAGAATGGATTGAAATTCGGAATTAGGCACGCACCTTCGCATTATTTGATCAACGCCATATTTCCATAAGTATGGTTCATCCCACACATATTGCTTAGCTACCTTCTTAAGTTTCATCTTTTGGAAGTTAGACATTGTATTAGGTACTTTCCTTGTCACCAAGTAATTCACTATATCCGCATACCAAGGTGTTGATTCTTCCATGGAGAAAAGTTGTTCGTCCGGAAAGCGGTCATGTAATGGAAGTTCTTCTTGAGACATAACAAGTCTACTAAGATGATCCGCAACGGTATTCTCCACACCCCTCTTATCACGAATTTCTATGTCGAACTCTTGTAACAATAGGATCCACCGAATTAATCTTGGCTTAGCCTCTTTCTTCTTTATTAAGTGTCTTAGTGCGGCATGATCGGAATACACAATAACCTTTGTACCCACCAAGTATGATCGAAATTTTTCCAAAGCAAAAACTATAGCCAATAACTCCTTTTCCGTAGTAGAATAATTGATTTGTGCATCATGAAGGGTCCTAGATGCATAATAGATAACATGGGACAACTTGTCCACCCTTTGACCCAAAACGGCTCCAACCGCATAATCACTAGCATCACACATTAATTCAAATGGAAGATTCCAATCCGGTGATTTGATAATCGGCGCACTTGTCAACATCTCCTTTAATTTGTCAAAAGCATCCTTGCATTCCTTGTTGAAGTCGAAAGGTACCTCCTTTTGTAATAACTTGCACATCGGCATGGAGATTTTGGAGAAATCCTTGATAAACCGCCTATAGAAACCTGCATGACCAAGAAAAGAACGGATCTCCTCACCGAAGTGGGATATTGTAAGTTTCTTATTAAATCTATCTTTGACTTGTCCACTTCGAGCCCTCGAGAGGACACAATGTGACCAAGTACTATGCCGTGGTTTACCATAAAGTGACATTTCTCCCAATTAAGGACAAGGTTTGTGTCTATGCATCGTTTAAGAATTAGTTCAAGGTTATTTAAACAACCATCAAAAGAATTACCATAAACACTAAAGTCATCCATAAATACCTCGATGATGCGCTCCACATAATCCGAGAATATACTCACCATGCATCTTCGAAAAGTAGCCGGCGCATTGCAAAGGCCAAACGGCATCCGTCTATATGCAAACGTTCCAAACGGACAAGTGAAAGTGGTCTTCTCTTGGTCCTCCGGTGCAATAACAATTTGGTTGTATCCCGAATAACCATCCAAAAAGCAATAATAAGAATGCCCCGCTAACCGCTCCAACATTTGATCAATGAAAGGTAAAGGAAAGTGATCCTTGCGGGTTGGAATTAAGCTTTCTATAATCAATACACACTCTCCAACCGGTTTGAACTCTTGTAGGAACAAGTTCATCGTCTTGATTTCGAACAACCGTGACTCCGGATTTCTTTGGTACCACTTGAACGGACTTACCCACTTGCTATCGGAAATTGGGTAGATTACCCCCACACTTAGCAATTTGAGTATCTCTTTTTCACAACCTCCATCATGGGAGGATTAAGCCGGACGTTGAGCATCACGTACCGGCTTCACGTTCTCTTCCATTAGAATCCTATGCATGCACATGGATGGACTAATGCCTTTGATGTCCGCAATTGTCCACCCAATAGCCGTTTTGTGCTCTTTCAAGACTCTAAGCAAACGGTCTTCTTGTACCGGTGTGAGGTTCTTAGAAATAATCACCGGAAGCTCATCTCCATCTCCCAAGAAAGCATACTTCAAATGATCCGGAAGCGGCTTCAATTCTAGTTTGGGCGCTTTCACAATAGATGGTACAAGTATTTCATCATTCACGGGTAAAGAAATATATGAAACATCACCCTGTTTAGCTTCTTGCAATGTCGCCAAAGCTCCACATAACTCCACCAATTCCTTGGAGATTTCAATATCCAAGTTAGACAAGCCATGGACGTCCAATTCAATGCTATTTTGCAACACCACATCAAGTTCATCCTCTCGGTTCAATTCCACCATTTGTTGCGCTAATGAATCAACCACATCAATGGAGTAAACGGAATGCACATCACTTGGGTAGCGCATGGCTTCAAATATGTTAAAGTGTATTATCTCCTTGTCAAATTCCATAGTGAGTGTACCCTTATCAACATCAATCTTCGTCTTTGCGGTCTTCATGAATGGCCTCCCAAGAAGTAAAGAAGTAGATGCTCGGTTCTCATTGTTGTCCATATCCACCACGAAGAAGTCCACCGGAAAAATAAGCTCATTTACTTGCACTAGCACGTCTTCTACAAGTCCCTTTGGATATATGTTCGACTTGTTTGCCAATTGGATAATAACTCTCGTCTCTTTCAAAGGTCCTAGATTCAAGGAGTCATATATTTCGGCCGACATCACACTAATGGAAGCCCCCAAGTCAAGTAAAGCATGTTCAAACCTTTGTTTACCAATAGTAATTGGCACCGTGAAACCACCAGGATCCGTGCACTTTGTAGGCATCTTCTTCAATAGCATAGCCGACGCACTCTCGCCAACTTTAGTAATTTCATTATCAAGCAACCTATCCTTCTTTGTACATAATTCCTTCATGAACTTCGCATACCGTGGCATTGTCTTGATAGCCTCAATGAATGGAATGTTGATTTCAATCTTCTTGAAGATATCCATAAGTGCCTTGTCTTGAGCTTCTTTCTTGGATTTAGCAAAACGACTAGGAAAAGGAGGTGGAGTAGTGAAAGAAGGCACCGGTTCCTTTGATTGATCGGTTGGTGTTGAATTCTCCTTTGGTGCGGTTTCCTCCTTATCTTTGACTACCTCTTCAATAACTTCTTCATGATGACTTGGACCCTCCACTTGTCTTCCACTTCTTAAAGTAACCGCATTAACATTCTCCCTTGGATTCACAAATGGTTGTGAAGGAAGTTTTGTGGATGCTTGAGATTTTAATAGGTTCACATCGGTCGCCAATTGTCCCATTTGAGTGTGTAAATCCTTGATAGCCGAATCGGTCTTTTGTTGATTTTGTTGAAACAATGACGTAATACCTTGCATCATGACATTAAGCTTATCATCAATTGAAGAATCACGTTCCTTGACTTGTTGTGGTTGAAATTGTTGAGAACCACCTTGTTGTTGAGGTTGGAAACGTGATTGTTGAAAACCACCTTGTTGTGCATATGGATTAGGAGCCGCCGCTTGCTTGTTTGCATAACTAAAGTTGGGATGATCCTTCCACCCGGGATTATAGGTATTGGAGTATGGATCGTACCTTGGCCTTTGATTTGGATATAAAGCATTCACTTGTTCGGTCTCATCATCCGGAATAATTACCGCGGCCATCCTTTGCATCATAATCTCCATGTTACTCATCCTTTGATCAAGATGTGATGACGAATCACTAACTTCATGCACTCGCCTAACCATTGGTTCATCCCTTGTGTAGAATTGTTGCGAGTTCGCCGCCATACTTTCAATCAACTCTCTAGCTTCGGTCAAAGTCTTATTCATTAATGCACCACCACCCGCGGCGTCAAGAAGAGACCTATCACTTGAGTGGAGAGCTTCATAGAAGTATTGGAGTATCATAACGTCACTAAATTGATGGTGTGGACAGCTTGCCACCAACCTCTTGTATCGCTCCCAACATTCATACAATGATTCTCCCACTTGTTGTTTCAATCCACAAATCTCCTTGCGAATTTGAGTAGCTTTGGATGCGGGAAAATATCTTTCGAGGAAAAGTTTCTTCATCCCATTCCATGTTGTGATACTTCCGGAAGGCAAATAATATAACCATTCCTTAGCATTGCCCGCCAAAGAAAACGGGAAAGCTTTCAACATTGCTCCATCCGCATTGGTATTCGGTGGAAGCATGGCCATAACTATGGTATAGAAGTCCATAAGATGTTTGTTCGGGTCCTCATTCACCATGCCATGGAACTTTGGTAACTCTCTAATCAACCCCGGCTTGATCTCGAAGGTTGAATTAGTTTGGATACACCATTGTTGTGTATCAAGCTTGTGAGAAGCTAGGTCCTTTAGTGTACGATCAGCCATTGTTTCTTCCTCTTTGTCCGAATCTGTGAAATCACTTGATGAAGAAGGAGGAAGAGGAGTGTTAACCGCACGAATGAAATCCTTTAGTTGAGTGCCCGATCGAAGACGTATTGGACTCGGTCTGCCCTCTTTAAGCATTCACCAAAGGTATAACACCTGAAACAAGATTCTCACAAACTAAGTTAGATACGGTAAAGAATCTAACAAAGCAAAAAGAAAAATAAAAAAAAATAAAAAATCGCCCGTTGCTCCCCGGCAACGGCGCCAAAATTTGATGCGTGTCGTAGGTGCAATCAAATTAATTCAATATTTCCACTCAATTAAAAATAATATAATGGAAGTCAAGTTCGTTCCCACGAGGAGCAAGAGATCTTAGTTGTAAAAGTTGTCACGAAAGGGGGGGTGTAAAAAGCAAAAGAAAATAAATAAACAAAGCAATTAAAATCGAAAGTTGAAAGATGAAAGCAATAAGAGAGAGAAGATCAAGGAATCCTTCTTCGTTACGAAACAATGAATCAAGTTATGTTCTATTCTACTTGTTATTAGTCACAAATTATCACCAACCGTAGGTAAAGCAGCTAGCTCAGTGCTAAACCCCTAAATCCCTTGTATCACCGGACACGGAAGTTCTCGACTACCGGATTCTAATCACCGAGCCACCTAGAATTAGCTCAACCTAGATGTAACTTGGCTCATGCATTAAGTTTTATGAATTTCTTAGGTTGATATTAGTAGTTAGACTCTTAGCTCAAGGTCCACTTGCTAACGTTGTTTCTACACACAATTGCTCCACGGAATCCCTCCGCAAGGTCTCGTGTTTGCTACTTATGTAAAGAGTCAAGAAACGATTACTTATCTCCTAACTTTCACTAGCTTTAGATCAAATTAACAAATCAATTTAGCGTGCACTCCAAACAATCCATCAATCAATCATGAATGTCTTTAAGATCACTCCTATTAGTAAAAACAAACGATAATTATGTGAAAAACTTCAAGATAGAATTTGAAAACAAAAACTTAAATCATATGTTAAGAACTAGGAATTCATCCTCAATCAATAAGAAAATTAGCTACTCATGCTTTTGAAATTCACACAAATAATAATTATTAAAAGAAGAATTTTCAAATTCACACAAGTAATTAAAAAGAAAAATCTTAGAAAAGCAAGCAAAAACACAAGTGATGTGTGTGTAGAGAGATGTGTAGAAGTTGTAGAAAACTTCTCTATTTATAGGCTTCAATATCTTCCAAATCTTCTAAGGAATAGAATCCTTTTCCTTTTGCAATTCAATTTCCAAATCCAAGCTTTTCTCAACTCTTCCACCTTCTCTTTCCAATTTTGAGTCCAATTCTCCATCCAATTCCTAGCCCAAGTCTTCACACCCATGAGAGAAGTCCATAGAAAATTCGGAAATTTTGGCTCGCGGAAAACGGGATTGTGGCCGGAAATCGGCCGGAATAGTCACCGCCGACCGCCTTTGAAATTTCTCCGTCAAGGGAATATTCGACGGAATATTCCGTCAGTCCACCGTTAGGACTAACGGTCAAACGGGTCAAACCGTCAGTCAATCGTCAGTCAACCGGGTCAAGGGAAGGGGAGTTAGACACTGAGTCGGGCCACCGAGTCGATTGCCGAAGTGGTGACTGGCCGAGCCAGCATCGTGCACTGTGCCATGCCTTCCCCTCGCATCTCTCCCGACCATGATGGCTATCACCCGCAAGATTTCACCAACAACACCACCAAATTCCATTACATCTCAAAGTCAAGCCATCTGCCACTTCTCATTTCAGACCTGCAACCACTACCATGTCACTTTGCACAACAACTCAACCAACTCAATCTGCAGTTCACTCAGCCTAACAGACTCTCCCTTGAATCTCCACATTCCCTGCATTGCACTTCACATCACACCATACAGCTGCCACTTCCATGAGCCTGCAATGCCTCAACTATTCCATTTAGCCTTACCAGCAAGTGCACAATTCCAACAGAGGCACTCTTCCTAGCCATTGCATCACTTCCTTGCCAGAATAACCAATAGTGCAGACTTTCGATTCATATCTTCTAACTCACCGCACAACATCAACTAGTCATTGCCTGAGACTCAGCTCATGACTCCACCAGACCATACTCGTGCACACAGCTGCTTCTTCATTTGTAACAGCTGCAACACCATGACCTGCAACACTGCCGCAGTCTTGATAGCAACAGCTCCTGAGACTCCATCTCTATCTCAATTCCAGATTACACTGCACCAGCATCCAATTCCAAGACCACCAAGACAGCTCCCCTGTAGCTTTAACTCACAAAGACATACTCCATTAGTGACTACAGCTCTGCAATTGCAGCAGCAGTTCAACCAGCTCAGGCCTTGTCTTTCACAGCCACTGCACACTCAACTCCATCTTGCCAGCTGCAATTTGAAGCTTCACAGATTCATCCAACAGCACATCGATCTCTCCATTCACAAACCCCATTTGCAACTTCGATCTCTTCTGCATCGAGCCCCTAATTTCAATTCTATCTGATCTCTGCATCTCAAAACCCATCTGATCTTTCTCAACAGCAGTGGCTTGAATCCTTATAACAACAGCTTCATCTTCACCCATAGCAACAGCTCAAACCCAAGCTTTACAGCATTACTTCCCTGCTTAGCAATCAATCAACAATGAACTAGACTGACCCATTTCAAATCGAGAACAACCTCTGACTTCTTGTTCATCTTTTCCTAGCTTCACATCTGCATCGATCCCATCTGCTCCTCCTTTCCTGAATCGATTGCAGTATTATCTTCTCCTCTCTGCATATGAACAATCTCCCATCAGAATCTCCCATGAATCAATCAAACCCCATTCACGGCTATTTCAGCAGATTCGTAACCCATTCCATTTGTGGGATCGAGCATCACTTTCTTGGTTCACTTCCTCCGATTCAAAGCAATCTTCTTCTTCAACAACAAAATCTTCATGGTAACAGCATCTCGTCATCCTCTCTTCCATCTGTTGTTGAACCCATCTTCGATTCCTCACAAATTTAACCAGCAAACCCATCTGAACTTTCTCATCGCCACTGCTAATTTCTAAATCAAGTCGAACCCATATTCGTTCTCAACCTCACAGCGCTTCTCTTCAAATTTCAGTTCGGCAGCGACATCAAATCTCGATTCTCTCGGTTCTCAATTTCTTCCAATTTCTTTGTTTCAGGCGCAGCTTCTCTCTGTATTTGATTCAGACAAATGATTGAGAAATAATTCTCGATTTAGGGTTGGGTTTTATGGGGCGGATTCGGTACGGTGTGGGTCTATGGGTTTGGGTTTATCAACCATAACCCATCCAAGTACCAAATGATAGTAGCACGTTTGGATAAGGGCTACCCGGTTGGCGACCCCTTAACCACAGCTAGTCTGTCTTTACTAATCCTCCAAAATAGAGATGCCCCTTAACCTCAACTGGGCTCCATATATCAATCGCCTGTAAAATGACCTTTTTGCCCTTTTGGCTCAAATTGGGTGATTTCTTCTTCTTTTCCTCCGTGCGACTCCAAAGTAGCTATAAAACTCAAAACAAGCGTAAAATACATAATTTACAAGAAAAATAGCAAAGAAAGCATAAACTACTAGATAGTAAATTAGGTGTATTCTACACCTATCATTCGTTGACCAGGCATCGGCTGTCGCGAGTTTCATGAGGTTCCTCAATCTTTGTATACTTTGCTCTTTCCAGTAAATCAGGCATGGTGGTTGATGATCGCTTCGCCGCTTCATGAAGTTCTGAGAAAGTTTGGAATTGGAGATTTTCCAGTAAATCTCTGTAAACCGGGATCATTCCGTTGATGCAAAAGTCTACAAGTTGTTGCTATGTGACGTTTGGATCGTGGCAATCCAAGGCTTGAACTCTGAACATTTTCACATAGTCATTGGGATGTTCATTGGTCCTTTGAAACATCCTTTCTAGATCAGAGAGAGTGACTTGCTATGAAACGAAGAAATATTTTTTGTAGAAAGCATTAATCATCTCTCCCCAACTGTTGATACTTCATGATGTTGTTGTACCAGGTGTATGCTCTGCCTGTCAGAGACTTTGAAAATTCCTTCACACGGACGACATGGTTGTGCTCATGTTCACCCAGTGATTCCAGAATCCGAGAAACATGCTCTCGAGCATTGCCTGTTCCATCATAAAGGGTGAACGTTAGAGAGGTATAACCTTTTGGAAGAGGAATCCTTTGCGTAACAGCAGGGTATGGTGGTTGGTGACGGTGGGCATAGGATGTCTTATATTTTCCATGGTTCTCCAAGAGGCGTTCCAAATCTTCACGAGTGATGAAACTGGATGGCTTTTTCGCTGGTGGGTTGTCTGCAGCTTTGTGGACTTCATCATCATCCACCACATGAATTGGAGAGACTTCATGATTAGCAGCTGGGTCTGAATCTGTTCAGGTGAAAACTTTTCCATGAGATTCTTGAGGTGAGCGCATAGCTCTTTCTGTGTTGTAGACATGTCTATTTGATTCTTGGCAAGGATTTCTTGAATCTTCATGAGATCAGTTATAGTAGGTGCATCCCTTCTTATTTCTTCAGGAGACCGTCCGAAGAGAGGATTGTTTCCGATGTTGGTTTGAGGAGGGGTGGTATCAGTAGCGCCATTGTTGGAAGCGGGAGAGACTGGAGCACCACCACTGTTTTTGCTAGTGCTAGCATTGTTTGGGTTAGGGTTTGTAATTTAACCTGACCTAAGATCAACCATCTTGGTGAATTGAGATTGCAACCGAGAGATTAATCTCCCACTGTGGTCGCCAATCTGTAGATGGAGCAAAACGATTTGCTGGTTTTTAAGAAATTGAGGAGACGACCGTGCGGAGGAGACTCCTCGTACCGAGCAAACTGCTTAACCTCACACAGATGCACTGCAAAGGGAGTGCTTGAATTCGAGATATCAATCTGTAAGACTCCGGTCTTAACCAAGACAATGGTCTTTCCATAGTCAATTCGGTCATAAGAGAGGATGGGTCGATCTGTAGGAGGGAAGCTGAGAAATGTGTGAGATCAATGGTGATCAAGGATTGTAAATGTGTTTAAGATTTCTGCAAGTTTTCTGTGAACTGTTGAGTTCGAATAAGTTCTGGTTGATTGATCGAATTCTTGAGAGTGATTGCTCGGATCAGAATTCTTATGTTGTTTCAATCATGTGTTCATAGACTTATTTATATTGCAAGAAGTAGTAGACACATTGATCCCAGTAAGTGTGACGGTCGCTGAAGTCAATGAGTGGGAAAGTGGAAATCGTGTTAAAACCAGTTACTCATCGTGCGGAGACTTGGTTGATTATCCGCTCACCACTACGTTAACTCCTTAAACTGCTTGCACGACTTAGTCACATTCTCATCGTGGATGAACACAGTGCCGTAGGCCACCAAACCAAAATCCTAGTTAATATCCCCCATGTGACACGATTGATGTCTCGTGATTGTGGAGTCTGCAAGGAAGACGTGTATTTAGTTAGTCAGTTGTTGACTTGATGAGACGATGAGTCTTTGTATTGCTGAGTTGAACATGATTTATAAATGTTCTAGGACTCATGAATTGAACATGTCTTTTGAGACAGAGGTATAATTTTCGAATGAATGTTGATAGTTAAGGTGAGCAAATATTGCTCATTCGATGAACTGTTGAATATTGATAGTTGAACCAATATTGCTCATCTGAGCAAATGTTGCTCGTTTGATGAATTATTTGGTAGCGAGACCAAATAAAATATTAATTTAAGATATCGGCAACTGGACCGAGTATAATAATTAAAGTGTTGATTACGAGATCAACATAAAATTATTAGTGTTTGAATCTGGAATTATGAACCTTGGATTCGAAACCCTAATTTTGATCAATTGATGATTTATTGAAAATCAACCACGGAGTGAAGGAGGGACCGGCTACATGGGATGATGGGCTGACCATGTAGCGCCCAGATGCTCGAGTGAGCAAATACCAAAGTCTCTTGAAGACAAATTGGTGAAAGGATGATTAAATGCTGGTTTAATCATTTATTAAAATAGTGTTCGTCTGTTAGGTAATAAAACCTAATTACGAAGAAATGAGGGACCGACCAAGGGGTCATGGAACCGACACTGGTGGTCATGGGACCGATTGACGATCGTTTGATGAAATTCCAAGTTGTTTGGAAGAGTTTAAACCTAATGTGAACAAATTAGGTCAAATGATGAAAATATGTGGGACCGGCCTCTTGCAAGCCAAAGGGCCAACCTTGGTTGGTCAAGGTAATATGCTCATGTCACCATAGTGTCCGTGCCTCAGTCCTGAGAATTTCGATATTTTCTGATGCGCGCTTGAGCAACATTTGAGAAAATACGAAGAAATCGGGGTTTTTCTCAAACTGAGGAACTTCATAAGATGAAGGAAATAATAATAATAAAATAAGGAATTACATGGTGTGGGACCGGCCATGGCTAAGGCATGTCCGACCGGCTAATGAGCCCGGTCCCATGACACCTTTCCTAATTTTATATTATTTTCACGACGTGAAAGAAATATCATGAATTAAGGAGTTTGTTGAAACGAAGGAGTTTCCATGAGATGAAGGAAACAATAATAATAATAAAATAAGGGGTCGCAAGGTGTGGGACCGGCCATGGCTAGGGCATGGTCGGCCGGCTAGTGGCCCGGTCCCGTGACACCTTTCCTAATTTTATGTTATTTCCTTGATGTGAAGGAAATATCATGAAACTGAGGAGTTTCATAAGATGAAGGAAATAATAATAATAAAATAATAAGGAATTACAAGGTGTGGGACCGGCCAAAGCTAGGGCATGGAAAACATCATATTTATTACGTATAGTCATGGAAAACGTTGTTGCGTCCTAAAGACGTTATCGCTCTATACTAGCAGGCAAGATGCCTAGGAGCCGTCCAATCATTAAGATTCTATACACATGCCTTTTATATAGTCAGGGAAAACATTGTTGCATCCTGAAGACATTATCACTCTATACTGGCAGGCGAGCTGTCTAGGAGCCGTCCAATCGTTCGATTTTATATAAAAGTGATTTCTGAAATTGTTCAGTATTCATGAAACGTGTCGTTGCCTCAATTGAGAGACTGCACATTCATGTATGCTCTGAGAGACAGTATACTCAGTCAGAGAGTCTTGTGGCATGATTTTTTCATGCTTTAATGAGAGACATAAGTCTCAATATTCATCTGACTATTGGATCAGGAATATGTAAAGTTACGATTTTAGCCCTTGCCAAAAATCCACCCTCAACAGTTGGTTAGCACTACCATACCAAATACCTGTATATTTGTCAAAGATCTAAGTTCTACCTGGATTGTGTAGGCCAAATATGCTCTTTATTGACATTAAACAATAACAAGCATGGTTCGATCTCATCGTGCTCTATTTTCTTGAGCAACTATATATACAAATAATTATTAATATGCTCGCACGATCTTTCCATTGACTCGTGTGTGTTCTCATAATCCTTTAGGATTTTATTGTTCTCTGGAATCATTAAACTTCAGAGCGTCCTCTAGTTTTGATTCATGGACATAGTCAGAGACAATCAAATGAGATGATTTCATTAATGATACAAATTATAGGTTGTGCCTTACTCATCTATTTCCTTTCTAGGTGAGCATTGATCGAACCTGGTGGTCTCTCCATCTTCCTTTGTGGAGCCACGGCCTTAACTACACTTCCACCAAGTGTAATTGCAACACCTTAGTCTATGGTGTATATCCCTTATTGAGGATTTGTAACCTTGCAGGTAGGTTTGCAGTTGGTATGTGTGATCTCATCATTTAGCGACATCGGTATACATTCTGAAAATCGATTATTCTTTGTCACTTCATATTTACATTCGTGGAGTACAAGAATCAATATGAGACACAGTGGGAACACACCACGACAATTCTTGTCGTTCCCTTAGAAAATTCTTTTTCTTATCTCCCCTAACGATGGGAAGACTGTCTCATTAAAGTGCCCGCAAATATAGCGGTAAGAGATCTCCTGCCAAAAGATTTAAAATGCGTATAACTGTTGGGAACTCATTTCCAACATAATTACTTAACAGTTTTGAAGACCCATCATAGTACGATGTGGAGCCGTAATGGCACATGTATAGTGTAACCAAAAATGCGTAAGAACACGAATGTTAGGCTTAAATCTAGTTACCAACTGGTACGCAGAAAAGGTTGACTAATATTGGGTTCTAAAACGAATTAATTAAAGATGCGTGTAATATTGCATATCCCCAAAGCAACAAAAGGTAGGTTGATACGCATAACCTATTCCTTAGACACCATCTGTAACCTTTGATGGTAGCCTCTGCGAGACCATGGGGTATAAGATGCTTTACATTGATCCTACTAAACATGCAATAACCATCAAGTCCTTTGATGTATACTCTCTAGCATTTACAAGGGGTGGTGAGCCCTTACATGTAAAATATGTGCTAGTAGTTTCTCAAACGCAAATTTCTTGGGAACTATAACTAGTCCAAAATGTCAAAACATTCACCAGAGCCATAAGTCACTTTAATGGTCTGCATTCTGCATGAATATTTTTCTAAATTTCACCTCGTTTTCTTTGTGATATAGGTTGTTTACCATTTGCATCTTCGATGGTCTCAATCCTTTTTATAATATACTTTGTAAAAATGAGTGATGTGCTTCCTTACTGTAAAAGCATAATGGGAACTAGGGGGTGGTGCATCTAGTATTTTAGAAAACACTTATTGTAACCTTTGATGGTAGCCTCTGCGAGACCATTGGGTATAAGATGTTATATATTGATCCTATTAAACATGCAATATTCATCAAGTCCTTTTGATGTAAATTCTCTAGCATTAACAAGGGTGGTGAGCCTTTGCACTTGGCATTGTGTAATATGTGATAAGAGTTTTACAAAAAATAAATGCATCGTTTGTTGTGAGCAATAATTGATTCAATGCATCGAATCATCCACCAGAGCCATAAATCACTTGAATGGTATGCATTCTACATGGATATATGTTCACTAACAACACTTTATTTCTTTGAAGAATGAGTTATTTACCATTTGCATCTAAGTAAAACAGGATGGTCTCAATCTTTTTTTACTAAAGAAAGACTTTGTAAGATGAGTGAAGTGCTTTCTTACTCTAAAGCATAATGGGGAGAGGAAGTGCAAGTCGAATAACTTTAGAAATCACTGGTTGTGATAGATGTCGTAACTTCGCGTTCTATTAGTTCATTGTCTTGTACACTCAAATGAAGTGATGCTCGTGTTAGTACTTCAAAACGGAACATCGTGTCACAACCAATGTGCCTTATGGTTATGTCAAAGTCTTTATGAATCAATCTCAATCAGTTCATTGTAGGGGTTAATATGGATTCAGTAATTCAAATTCCAGTGACTTGCAATTCACTAGATTGACACATTAATTTTCTAAGAATATGCTTTCTTCCACATTCATTAAAAATAATTTATAGATGCAATCAACTCCATGCTCACTGTAAGTTTACAAAGAGGTAGGTAATAGTTCACGCGTGAACACCCTTTGCACTTAACAAGGTATGATTAGCCCTTAGTACATAAAGAGCTTAGACATTGAGTCTTGAGAGATTTAATAAGTGGTGTGGCCTTATTACGTAAAAAAAGTCGGATTCAACTCAATTACTTTAGAGTGACTATATGTTGCGTTTCATCCAGATATATTCAAGTGCTTTAGAGAATTTATGCCTCATGAGAATGATGTACTTTTCATTCCATAAGCATATACATTGGATCTAGTTCAATTAAATAGTCAATTGGCTAGGCAAAGTTCTTCTTGTCATTAAAGTTGATGTCTAAAGCATAACCTCTAGAAATTGGTTGCTACTATGATACACACGTTACATTGTATATACCAACACACATGACCAGGTGCATTTCCAACTCTTTCATTTATGATGGGAGCTAGAATTACATTCTAGCAGATCCCATTTTCGGTTGATGTGTTGGTGTTATTACTACCGAAGACAAAAGTACACATATTTCACTATGCCAGCAAGTGGATTACATCCCACGGAACATTCAAATTGGGAGGGGGGGGGGGTATCAAGTATCATATAATGGTGTTCAAGTACTTCTAAACCCCAAATGAATACATTGGAATCGAGTTGGTACAACCAATTGAACTAAAAAAAAAATCATTCAACTATAGCCAATATCATATTCAAGAGAACAAGATAACAATAAAACCAAAATTCTTAATGGTCGAGATCAACATTCATACTTTAAGTTGATCGTTTATACGATATGGACTTATCTTAAGACAAAAAAAAAAAAAAACAGAACTACGCATGTTCTAAAAACAGGTATATTTTAGTTACATACCTTAATCTTTGGTTCCCGCAATATATAGTCAGGATCGGAACAGCCTTGGCCGCGCACAACCCAAAAAAAACGAAGAAGCAAGAGCATGACACCGGGAACCGAGCTCAAGATGGAACATCATAGACTGGGTTGGCTGGGTCGGACCGGACTGGCTGCAATTCTCCTCTTTTCCCAGACGTTTCACTTATCCTCTTTTCCCAAAAGATTTCCTCGTAAGTAATCAGATCACATCACAAACCCACAAACGCAGCATTAGCATTAGTATCACCAAATAGACATGATGCAGTATAAAGGAAAAGGGACTTATCATACAGGACGAAAACATTACAATCAGTCATCTTTCGAAAAAATTTAAAAAAAAAATAGATCATGGGTTAAAATGGAATAGACAACATTTCTTATAAAGAAAATATACATGAAACAGTGATTAGATAACAAACAGAGTACAATAATCAAATACAAAACGGTTCATTCTTTTTTTATTTTATTTTTTTGAGATGATGACATAACATGAAGGACAAACAACATTATGACGACATAACATGAGATAAGTTTATAGAACATATGATCATGGACATGATTTTAATACATAAATAATAATTAATTGGAGAATACAACATCAAGCATATAGCAAAAAGAGATGTGAACATGCAAAAAGTGATGTATGTTCTACCGTAAGATATCAAATGGTAAAGTACATATATTTTAATTTTAATTATTAGTAATCTCGAGGAACGGATCAAACATCAAATCACACTTAACAAAAAATAAATCTGATGTCATGGGTATATACGTACATGAAGATAAAGATTACCTTTCAAATTCAACATAACAGACAACAGTGATTAGGAGAAATATAAATAAGAACAAAAGTATCGTTGCAATGAATCTTCTGAGGTAGTATCGATTGATTGATGATAAAAGAAAAATATTACTTTCGCAACAGCAGGGTCAGAGCTCGTGCCTGATAACGTTTTGGAGTAATAATAATAAAGAGAGAAAGGGAAGAGGGAACAACTTTCTATTCATCAGAGAGGCAACCCAATTACATAAGTATAGCATTCTATTTATATAAGTTAAGGGGAAAACCCTAGTATTCTAATGGACCACACATCCATGGGCCATAGGACCTATAACAGAGACGAATATGTTTGTGACTACTTTTCAATCTTACCTATCGGAGAATAAATCTCGAGCAAATATTAAAGAAGATAGTACTCAATCACAATAGAAAACAGGAAGATCAAAACACGCAACTACAGAGAAAATAGTTGGGTATGGCTTCACAATCCCAATGAAGTCTTTAATTCGTTGACCTACATGGTTTTAGAAAAACCTAAGGTTAAAGGAGAATCGACTCTAGTCGCAACTAGTATCACACAGAAGGTGTGGGGATTAGGTTTCCCAGTTGCTAGAGTTCTCCATTATATAGTCTCCAAATCAGGGTTTGCAATCAATGCTACCTTGGTAACAAAGCATTCAATATTCACCGTTAGATGAAAACTTGATTAGATTCAAGCTAATATCTTTCAACAGTTAGATCGAACTTAGCTTGTCATACACAAATGAAATGTACCAACATTTAGATAAAGGTAACCATTCCTAAATGTGCACACTTAGTTGGTTCAATAATAGTTAACCGAGGTTATCCATATGAAAACTTTCATATCAAACTTATTTATCTTTATCACAACTAGTTCAAATGACTCAAATGAAACTAGTTAGAGAGTTGTTCAATTGTTTATATTCTCATAGAATTATACAAGACACAATTGAAGCAAAATCGATTTTGATTCACTCGAATCATTTCATGAACATTATAGCCACGGTTTACAAAATATTGCATTCCTTAATATATAAATGTATTAGTTCATGAACAAACCGATTTCAGAACATAACCTACTCAAGTATGCAAACTCGTACGCATACTTAAGTGGCCGGACTAAGTTTGGATTCGCCAGTACGCGAACGGGTACGCATACTACCAAACTCAGTTGAATTCCGGAACTTAAACTTATGCCAGTACGGGTACGCATACAAAGTTCCCGGACTTCCATTAACCAACCAGTACGCGTACGTGTACGCATACTATGGTTCCCGGACTTGGACCTTACACAAATGCAAGTACGCGCATTGTGTTTTTATCCAATCTTGGTTACTTGTTCTAAACTCTCATTTCAATCATTGAAACATTCTTTAGAAGACGACAATAGATGTATCACACAACTATTAGCTTCAAAGCAATTTTCAAGTGATCAAAAGATCAATACGAAACATTCCGAGTCTACACCAAATGATTGCATCACATAAATCATGTAAGATGTTACCGGGCGATTTTCACATGATCATCTTTTGACTTTCGGCAAGAATAAAAGATGAACTTGGTTACCAACACATATTTCGAGAAATAGATAAGCGAGATAAACTCGGCTCGAAATATCAAATGTGTATAATTGAAGTCTATATAGCAATACGACTTTTGTCTCAAATCGACTTTTGAGTGATAGATGAGTTCAAGTCTCCACATACCTTTTGTTGATGAAGTTCCACAAGTTCCCTTGAGTAGTTCTTCGTCTTCAATCGATGAACGCCGTGAATTCTAAAGCTCAACTACACATTCTATCCTAATCCGAGACTTAGCTATAAGTAGACTAGAAATCAAAACTTATAGTTTTGGAAACTAAACTTCACAAACAAGCTTGAGATAGTAACGCTTGCGAGTTTGACCGAGCAATGCTCTAACAATCTCCCATTTTGTCAATTTTAGTGACAAAACTATCAATACATATGGATTACAAAATAAATAAACTTTGTAGCTTTCCATCCAAATGCTTGATCTCCTTGGTTCTTCAACGGTACTCGAAATCTTCGTCACTTCCAAGTATTCCAGTGATTCTGAACGTGTTTAACTCAGTATCATAGTTGTTGAAGATCCGTGGCTATAACAATGAGAAAAGAGTAACTCTCAATCATTGTTATATAGTGTCATAGTATTACTACGCATCATCAAAGTTCAATTGTATCACAACTTTGACAATAATACTATGGTGATATGTATCACTCCCCCTTAGTCAATACTTCATCTCACAATGAAAACCACTCCCCCTTATATAATGATCTGTAAACCATATGTATTTGTAGTGTGAACTACACAATAATTCTCCCCATTTTTGTCAATATAAATTGGCAAAGGTACGAAAACTAGCGGGATCATAATGAAATTCTCATAGAGATACTTCATGACTAAAAGAGAAACACATATCAACTTTGTTTCGATGATTTCACATAGTCGAAACTTAGTGTATTCATCAAGGAGTTTATAAAGATACAAGATAACCCATACAATATTCCACAGCCGCACTCCCCACAAAGATTTGGCAATTAAGCATAAGTTCAATTAAGAACTCTCCCCCATAAAATGTCATTCCCAAAGGAACAACAAGAGCGACCTTACTTTTACGAGAAAAGAAGGATTTCTTTGGACATTAACAAATTACATGAAACATGAATTTATATCCAGAAAACTCAATTAAATTAACCACAAGAGAACCTATGATTAATTTAATTGGAAATGCTCAACATAAGAAAACTTACGGAGCCACACAGTACTTTCACAAAAAGTGGATCAGGGAAAGATCAATACTGCGGAATATTCAAAGATTCATTCTATTTTTCATCAATATTTGCATAATGATGTCATAAACTTAATATTTGTTATCAAAAGTTCATTCTATTTTCCATCAATATTTGCATAAAGACATATAATAGACTTAACTTTTGACGTAAATGGGACAATCATAGTTCACGGACGCAAACACTCATATACCATAAAAAATTTGCAATATATAAAACCAAAAAAGATTAATACTGCAAAATCATCTTCCAAATAAACTTTAAAATTTAAATAAATAAATCTAAAAACATTGCAAGATGAAAATCGTTGGCAATAGCTATGTGTACTCACAATAATTGTTATTCCAAACCCTAGTTATCCTTCTTAAAACACAAGAATAAATTCTCATAAGAAGTATCCTAGATAAAATAAGAATAAAAACTATTCAAAAACGAAATCAATTTTTAAGCATAATCAGCAACCATTGGATCGAACACAAGCAAGTTCATCAGTTGCCTGCTTCAGCTCAGATTTCAGAAAAATAAGATTATTTGTTGCAATTTCAAGTTGACCACGAGCAACCTCAAAATCTTAAAGCAGATTTCCAACCAATTGGAGTGAAATATGAACTGGCAAATGTTTTTCGTGATCAACTGCATGAAAGCAGGTTATGGAGAGAGCATTTTCGTGAAACTCAATAACATTGCCTCCTTCATCATTGTCTTCCTTTTTGCTTCCATCCATTGTGTACACCATAATCTCACGGGATAATTATTTGACGTTACGGAACGAGTATAAATATATCAGAGAAGATAGTTCCTGATATATATATATAAGAGAGACTTTCATTGGGAAACCCTAGAGTTACTCGTATACATTCGGTAATGGGTCGGGTGCACGTAGGGTGCACGAACGCTCATGATTATGAACCAAGTTCAAAAACCAAGAGCTCAAAGGAGCTTATTTTTAGAAGAGGGTTTTTGATAAAAATCAAAAACAAATTCTAAACATATGACAAAATATCTTAGCACAGAGCACAAGACAAAGGTTGAGACACCAATCATTGTCATTAGGGAAGAGCAACAAAGCATTTTTTTAAAGAAGCATTGATCATCTATGTTACATAGACTAACAAAAAAAAAATGGAGCAGGGCTCAACATTGAGATGATCAAATTATTAATAACCCAAAATTACAACACATACCACTAGACAAGAAGAAACTCGCTTCTTATGAGTTATGTGTATCCTCACACGGTCTCAGAGAGGACACACATAAGAAGGTAGTCATTTTGTGGTTTGACGAGCATATAGCTCATCAAGTGTAATGACATTTTCCTCTTTTCTTTCTTGACTGACATCAGAAAAGTCACAATATTTTTCAAGAGAATTAATAAGAGAAGGACAATTATTACCTGATGAAGCAGCTTTTCTCGCCTTCTTAATACTGCGCTTGAGTCTATTTATACTAGTCTTGAGCTCCGAAATACGATTATTGATGTGAAGGTATTCGGGAGCAGACACTTTAGATTCAAGACATTTTTCCGTGAACGAAGAGAAGTTTGACATTTTTTTCTTTCTCTGATGACCTTTTCTCTTCAAGAGTTGTCTACTTTGTCAGTTGACCATATAACACTCTTCCATATACAATTGTAAACAGGGATTGTGCTATGTTTACAACCAAGAATTGGCTCATCACAGCACTTCTTTTGATTGTATAACTGACCTTTAACACTAGCATAATGAGAAGCAGGTTTGATTAATTCTTTAAGCATCCAAACAAGAATGTTATGAAGTTTTTCATTCCGCAATCGAAAACGACATCTCCTTTCAAGGTGACATTTGTTTCCGCAATAATAACAGTTGAAGGGAATGTTTTTGACTATTCTCGTATACACTGTTTTTGGAGGTTGACAATCTTTGTTTTCAGAGACTCCTGCTGCTGAAGGTAATTTTCCACTTTTGATATCAGTGAAATCCTCACATGGGAAATTGTTATTAGCACAAACAAAATTGATCTTACTAGCACTTGGAGCGTCTATTCCTTTATAGCCCAGACCACGTGTATCACGATGTTCTTTACATACCCACAACATAGTGGATAATTTTGTAGAACTAGTATTGAACCTTTTCAGATTCTCTTCCAGTGATTTTACCTTATCAAGAGCAGCAGTTAGATCTCCTTACAACTGTTTTTCTCTGGCGAGAAAGTCTTTTTCTCTGTCATTCAAATAATTTTATTGAGAGTCATATCTTGCTTCAGTTTCTACAAGTCTTTCTTTCAACACAAAGAGATTTCAACAAAGATTATCATATTCAGTTTTCTTTTAACGCACATCTTCTTCACGATCTTTAAGAAGAGATTGTAGAAGATTATAACCACAATCTTATCCCTTAAAGAGTTTTCTCATTTTCTTGTTTTCTAGACAAAGAGGAGTTAGCAACTCACCCAAGCAAGATGAAGATCCCTTTTTCTTCATGAAATGATCAAAAAGCTTGATATATTGTGAGACTTCCTCATCAACACCTTGTCCCTCTTCAGAATCACTATCATCTGAAAAGTCGTCCAACTGTTCATCTAGGCGTGCTTCCCAGTTATACACAGTTTCAGACAATTGAGCTGGTGTGAGAGATTTCTCAAGAAACACAAGACTTTGAACCAAGTCAAAATGTTTCTAAACTGGTTATGCGTGATTAGAGATAGCACAACTGTCCATAGAGTCAGATTACTACAAACACAAACTTATGAGGTCTTAAATGTTTTTGCCTACTATGATACCAGTTGAAAAAGCAGGGGTCTAACAACCTCACCCAATATTTCGTTTAGGCAATCTGTATGGACAAACTCCAATATAATTCCAAGAGAATCAACTAGACAGTCAGACTCAATCAATGGAAATATATCCAAGAGTTGTATCTCTGTTTCACAATGTAATCAACAAATCAAACAGATAGAAATCCGTGAGCCGGATTATTATGTGAAACAACTTGAACAGTACCAAAGACCAATGTTCAAGTGTCAATCAATTTATATCAAAAACCAAAGGTTGGATTATTTAATTGATTGAACTACGCATAACCTGTGAAATTTCAATTATATATAAAATATAACGCGGAAAAGAAATAACACAGACACCAGAAATTTTGTTAACGAGGAAACCACAAATGCAGAAAAACCCCGGGACCTAGTCCAGATTGAACGCCGCACTGTATTAAGCCCCTACAGACACTAGCCTACTACAAGTTAACTTTGAACTAAAATGTAGTTGAGCCCTAACCAATATCACACTGATCAAGGTACAGTTGCGTTCCTTACGCCTCTAGAACCACGCCGAATTTTGCGCACTTGATTCCCTTAGATGATCTCATCCACAACTAAGAGTTTCTACGACCCAAAGTCGAAGACTTGATAAACAAATCTGTATCACACAGAAAAGTATATTGAATAGTTAAATCTGTCTCCCACAGATATACCTACGAGTTTTGTTCTGTCTTTTGATAAATCAAGGTGAACAGGAACCAATTGATAAACAAGACTTATATTCCCGAAGAACAGCTAAGTAATATCAATCACCTCACAATAATCTTAATCGATAACGAAACAAGATATTATGGAATCACAAACGATGAGACGGAGATGTTTGTGACTACTTTTCAATCTTGCCTATCGGAGAATAAATCTCGAGAAAATCTTAAAGAAGATATTACCCAATCACAATAGAAAACAGCAAGATCAGAACATGCAACTACAGAGAAAATAGATGGGCCTGGCTTCACAATCCCAATGAAGTCTTTAAGTCGTTAACCTACAGGTTTTTAGAAAAACCTAAGGTTAAAGGAGAATCGACTCTAGTCGCAACTAGTATCACACGGAAGGTGTGGGGATTAGGTTTACCAGTTCCTAGAGTTCTCCTTTATATAGTCTCCAAATCAGGGTTTGCAATCAATGCTACCTTGGTAACAAAGCATTCAATATTCACCGTTAGATGAAAACCTGATTAGATTCAAGCTAATATCTTTCAACCGTTAAATTGAACTTAGCTTGTCATACATAAATGAAATGTACCAACATTTAGATAAAGGTAACCATACCTAAACATGTACACTTAGTTGGTTCAACAATAGTTAACCGAGGTTAGACATATGAACACTTTCATATCAACCTTAATCATCTTTATCACAACTAGTTCAAATGACTCAAATGATACTAGTTAGAGAGTTGTTCAACTGTTTATATTCTCATAGAAGTATACAAGACACAATTGAAGCAAAATCGATTTTGATTCACTCGAATCATTTCATGAACATTATAGCCACGGTTTGCAAAATATTGCATTCCTTAATATATAAATGTATTAGTTCACGAACAAACCGATTTTAGAACATAACCTACTAAAGTATGCAAACGGATACGCATACTTAAGTGTCCGGACTAAAGTTTGGATTCGCCAGTACGCGAACGCGTACGCATACTACCAAACTCAGTTGAATTCCGGAACTTGAACTTACGCCAGTACGCATACAAAGTTCCCGGACTTCCATTAACCAACCAGTACGCGTACGTGTACGCATACTATGGTTCCCGGACTTGGACCTTACACAAATGCAAGTACGCGCACTGTGTTTATATCCAATCTTGGTTACTTTTTCTAAACTTTCATTTCAATCTTCTTTAGAAGACGACAATAGATGTATCACACAACTATTATCTTCAAAGCAATTTTCAAGTGATCAAAAGATCAATACGAAACATTCTGAGTCTACAACAAATGATTGCATCACACAAATCATGTACGATGTTACCAGGCGATTTTCACATGCATGATCATCTTTTGACTTTCGTCAAGAATAAAAAATAAACTTGGTTAAAGCGAAAGCTTTCCACCACATATTTCGAGAAATAGATAAGCGAGATAAACTCGGCTCGAAATATCAAATGTGTATAATTGAAGTTTATATAGCAATACGACTTTTGTCTCAAATAAGAGATAGATTAGATAGACTTTTGAGTGATAGATGAATTCAAGTCTCCACATACCTTTTGTTGATGAAGTTCCACAAGTTCCCTTGAGTAGTTCTTCGTCTTCAATCGATGAACGCCGTGAATTCTAAAGCTAAACTACACATTCTATCCTAATCCGAGACTTAGCTATAAGTAGACTAGAAATCAAGACTTATAGTTTTGGCAAC
This sequence comes from Papaver armeniacum, assembly GCA_023531295.1. NCBI lineage: Eukaryota > Viridiplantae > Streptophyta > Magnoliopsida > Ranunculales > Papaveraceae > Papaver > Papaver armeniacum. Next base: position 122,281 of record JAJJWW010000533.1, read on the forward strand.
TCAACTTGACAAACAAGCTTGAGATAGCAACGCTTGCGAGTTTGACCGAGCAATGCTCTAATAGTATTAATCTTTTGTGATCACACTTTTGTGTTTTGCTGCTTGACGCACTCCGTAAGATTCTCTTATGTTGAGTAAAATCGAGTAAAATTGTCTCGTTGTTCGTAACTAGCCTTGAGATTAATTTATGTCGATACTACGGATACAAATCCTTGTGATTTGTTAATGTCCACCAAAATCCTTACTTTTCACAAAAGTAAGGTCACTCATGTTGTTCCCTTGGAAATGGCATTTTATGGGGGAGAGTTCTTAAATGATCTTGTACTTAACTGCTATATCTTTGTGGGGAGTGTGGTTGTGGTATTTAAAGGGGATGCTTGTATATCTCCTAGGATGAGTGCTAAGTATTTATTACTATGTGATATCATCTAAATAAGTTGATATGAGGAGTTGCATTTTAACTATGTTGTTATGTAGTATCTCCACCTTCCTTAAAACTTGAGATATCTTTTGGTTGTATTCATTATGATCCCGCGATTTTCGTACCTTTTTAATTTCATTGACAAAATGGGGGAGAATTATTTAGTAGTTTCATACTACATACATATGGTTTACGGATCATTATGTAAGTGATCGCTGTCGTAGGCGTCAAAAATAAATTACACTTTCTTACTACTCAAAATATAAATATAGCAAGGGCAAGAAAGGATCGTTCCCACTGAGAGGACTAAGGTTGTCAAATTGTTTCGGTTTCCTATAAATAACACCGGGGGGTTTTCTGATTTTTATATACTAAAATAAAATAAAAGCAAATGAAGAAAAGTAAACAAATAAATTCAAAGATGTGAAAGCATTGGTTAAGGATTTCGTTTTCATTCACAAACATATTCTTATCTTAATAACTAGAATTGTATTTTAATCTCTATTTTATCAAAGGCCCTAGAATACCTTGATCGCAAGTATATCCCGCAAATCTCCTCTTGTCATCAACAAACACATTAAAAGATGCGAATATGAATCCTATCTAAGAGAACAACCTAACGTGTAAAAGCACTAATCAAGTTTAATTCCCTAGATGCATTAAGTTCTATGAAATCAGGCCAATCAAAGCAATCGAACGTGTAAAAGCACTATTCCGATTTAACAAAGGTTATGGTTCACATAAGACCATAAGAATATATCACTACAAACTATAATCTTATTTATGCTACTTGCAATCAGGAATTATCACTTTTGCGTATAATAACCCTAATCTAGCAATAAAGATGAAAGCAAACTCAATCGATTCGCGACTCGACTAAACAAGCATTCAAATCATGTAACAATATTGATGGTGAATCATAAACGATAATATTGAGACAAAACTAATATATCAAACAAGGATTCATGTTATGTGAAATCAACTTTATCCATAACCAATAGAAAACTCTAGCTCATGTTCATGGAGTTCATAACAAGAAGAAAAATCAGGGTTTCCATCTTTTTTAAACCCTGGAACAACAGTAGAGGCAAAAGATCATGAATCAACCCCTTTTATATACTCTCTGGTTGTTCTCTCGATCAGATTTAGTCCAAATACAACTTAAAACTATTCTCAAACTGGTCCATAAGAGGTTAGGCCCAGAGCCCATTAACTTGATATACTTGTTCAACAGTCAGTTCTCTGGAACTGACAGTGCATTCTATCCTCCATTCCCTGCTGCTGCTTCAACTAACAACCATTGCAACACAACCTGCACTTCAGTTCATACACCAAGAAACTGCACCAGTCCCAGTGCTCCTTTTACTGTTTCATATGGCCTTCAACAACAACAGCTCGTACTCCTCAGATCAAACAACACACCAGCAACACCACCATCTTCATCTCCATTGAGCTCAGAATCACCACCTGACTCAGTTGCTTATCAAACCAGACTCGCACAACCGAGCTTGAACTCTAAGCACCAAACACTGCAAACCCATTTTCTACGGCACTGCCATGTATTGCTTCAATATCACTGCACCCGTATTTATAGCTCTTGCTCAGCTCATTTCAACCACCATCCATTTTACCATCACCAGCTACCTCTATTTCTTCACTAAGCTGTCATTCGAACTATAATGCCATTACATGAACTGCGGCTTCACCCGCAGTTTCAATTCATTGCTTCCACTCGACAGTAGCTCCATCTCAGTAGCAGCACCTCTTCCTTGTTTGAGATCTCTTTAAGAACAACTCAAACTAGAGCCATCCTCTCTGCTTCAAATCCACCAGACTCGTCTCCATTCGCAAAACCCGCTGCAACTGCAGCTTCACCTGCACCAGTTTCAGCTTTATACAACCACCAGAACTAACTTTATTTCAAGCCTTTTCAGACCTGGCACCTGCAATCGCTTCAACTCCGAGCAACAACCTGCTTTTAGTTCATCTGGCTTGCAGTAAGACCAACTTCAGCTACTTCTCAATAAAACCATCTGTAGCTTCATGAATTCTCAATAATCTTCACACCAGCTGGCATCATATGTTGCAGCTCTAATCAATCCATCAAAACAGCTTCAAATCCATCAAAACCAACTTCAAATCTCATTCCCATGTAGTCTTAGCTTGATTGCTTCACATCACCAACATCCAATTCCATGTATTCACAACACCCATTCCAACTCATCTCAGAAACATCAAACTTTTTGAAACCAACTCCAAAATCAAAGTAGTTGATTGCTTGAACATCATCATCTTCTTAATCTTCTACAAACCCCTTTGTGAACATCCACCCATTCCATTTCTGGCAACAGTTCACTTTGTCGATCACCACCGTGGAACCGTGGAGGTGCTGCCCAAGTCTTTTGTTCCCGGCTATCACTTCATCTAATAAACATCAAACTTTTGAAGTCTTTATTAATGCTTTCAAAATCAAAGATTAAAACCCTTCAATCTCAAGACAATAATATAAAACTTCATCATTGATATAATGATTTCATCATCTTCTTAATCTTCTAATAGAACAATTATAAAAATAGTTTATATAATTATATTATAGTTCCTCGGGTTGGAGCATCGACCTTTATGCCCATGCTTGCAAGTTTAACTCGGGTTTATTAAAATTGTTCGAACTTGACCAAACTTTTAAATTCATTCGGGGTTAGGTGGGTTGACCCAACCCAAGTCCCACCCCTAATACAACCACCAATCTCAGTTGCTGCTTCACTTCATTAACCTGCAGTTCGAGCCCTAGCCACTGTCAACCACCAATACATTCTCTCCTGCAAGGCCATATCTCATACACCAGACTCACAGCATCATCTCTGGCAGCAATACTAACACCATGCCCTTCACCAGTCCTTGTTCTTTCATCCTGGTACTCAACAAATGAAACCCATCTTCTAATCCCAGCAGCTCAACCATTTCCACCTCTAATTACAACAAACAGCAGCCACTAGATTCATCTCTTAACACCTATTTAAGCTCTCAAATCACACCCCATAACAGATGCAAATCTACCATCAAAATCATTTTAAACACGAATCCGAGTTGAACACTTTACTCATCACCATCTTGATGTACTTCCTGTTCTTTTCGGCATTTGAACTGCACTTTCAATCCATCTCAAACTCCGCTTAAGATCTCTTCCATTTAATCACAGTAATCAAATCTTTCTCTTCTTTCACAGACCCATCTCTACCTTGTCACCGGCAGCTACGTTCTTCTCTAGTCAGTCTCGATTTGTCTTCCATCACTAATCACATCCAAATTCGTCACCGATTTACCAATCTGAATCTCATCTGCAGCTGTCTGAACTTGAAGAGAAGAAAGGCTGTGTTGTGTGAAACAACAAGACCATTCGACCTAGTTAGGTCTCATAGTCTGGGACAACTATTAACACCCATGGGTGCTTTTAGTGATTCTTATTAGACTCCACTGGTTGTCCCTTATCCTTGACTGGGCTCCAGGTATCAGTTGCTTGCAAAATGATGCTTTGCGCTTTTCGCTCCTATTTCTTCCTATTTTGCTCGAATGACTCCAAAACACCTAACAAACTCAAAACCAAACATAAGATACATAATTCACACAGAAACTCGCAAAGAAAGCATAAACAATTGATAAATATCAAGGCGTTTACAACACCTATCAAATTCCCCCACACTTAGACTTTGCTAGTCCTCGAGCAAGTCAAACAAAACTTATTCTAAAAGATACATACAACTCCGTGTCGTCGAGGCTACGGTCACACTTAGCACGTATAACAAGCCTTTAAACCCCTAGGTGTCCCTAGTGGACGAGTTATAGTCTCGTGAGGGTTTACTAGAGTTAGCTCAACAATTAATAGTTAACCGAAGTTAGCCATATGAACACTTTTGTATTAACCACATTCATCTAACACTTCTAGATCAAATATGATGATCAATCAAACATGAATGATAATAAAATGAATTTAATTGTGTTAATCATAGAGTTGCTCAACTATATACATCTCATAGAAGTATAGAAGAACCAATTGAAACAAAATCAGATTGATTCGTAATCGTACAAAGTACTTATACCGAAATCAATTCATGAACATTAAGCCACGGTTTGCAAAGATTGCATTCCTTATTTATTAATGTATTTTGTTCATGAGTATGAAAACATACTTAACCGATTTTAGAACATTAACCACTAAGTTTGCAAACGGGTACGCAAACTTTAATTATGGACTTTGGTCTTATCCGGCAGTTTGCAAACGGGTACGCAAACTGCAGTCCCGGACCTTAACTCAAGTAGAACCGTTCGCATACTGGTATGCAAACTTGGTTCCCAGAATTTAACAGTTAAAACCGATTGCATACTGGTATGCAAACAGGGTTTCCGGACCTAAATCATACCAAAACAGTTTGCATACTAGTATGCATACTGTGTTGTATCCAGACAAGGTTTAATCATTCTCAACAGTACTCGAAATCTTCTTCACTCCAAGTATTCCAGTGATTATGAACGTGTTCAACTCAGCATTATAGTTGTTGAAGATCCGTAGCTATAACAATGAGAAAACAGTAGCTCTCAATCATTGTTATACAGTGTCATAGTATTATCACACAGCATCAAAGTTCAATTGTATCACAACTTTGACAATAATACTATGGTGATACGTATCACGCCCCTTAGTCAATACTTCATCTCACAATGAAAATCACTCCCCCTTACATAATGATTCGTAAACCATATGTATTTGTAGTGTGAACTACAAAATAATTCTCCCCCTTTTTGTCAATAAAAATTGGCAAAGGTACGAAAACTAACGGGATCATAATGAAATTCTCAAAGGGATTATTCATGACTAAAAGAGAACATATCAACTTGGTTTCGATGATTTCACATAGTTGAAACTTAGTGTATTCATGAAGGAGTTTATAAGGATACAAGATAACTCCTACAATATTCCACAGCCGCACTCCCCATAAAGATTTGGCAACTAAGCATTAGTTCAATTAAGAACTGTTCCCCGTAATATGTCATTCCCAGAGAAACAATAAGAGCGACCTTACTTTTACGAGAAAATAAGGATTTCTTTGGACATTAACAAATTACAAGAAACATACATTTGTATCCAGTATACTCGAATAAAATAACCATGAGAAGACCTTAATGATTAATTTAATCGGAAATGCTCAACATAAGAAAACTTACGGAGACATACAGTACTTTCACATAGAAGTGGATCAGGGAAAGATCAATACTGCAGAATATTCAAAAGTTCATTCTATCTTTTATCAATATTTTCATAAAGACATAATAGACTTAACTTTTGACATATATAAGATAATCATAGTTCACGAACGTAAACACACATATCCGATAAAATATTTTTGCAATATATAAAACCAACAAAGATTAAATACTGCAAAATCATCTTCCAAATAACTTAGAATTTAAAATAAATAACTCTAAAAACATTGCAAGATGAAAAATCGTTGGCAATAGCTATGTGTAATTACAATATTTGTTATTCCAAACCCTAGTTATCCTTCTTAAAACACAAGAATAAATTCTCATAAGAAGTTTCCTAGACATTAAGATTCTTGAAAAATTATTTATCGTCCTCTAACTCCTTGTCGTCAACAGACATTGGAACATAAGGTTCATGAAGAAAGGAGTCAATTCCAACCAACCTTATAGACTGACGCCGAACCAGGGCCTTCTGAATTTCAAGAGATCTTATAACAATAGCCTTTATTTGTTGCATCTCCATCCTTGTTTCTTTCAACTATTCAAGAATACCAGAAAACTTCTGAAGATTTGAGGGGTTTGGTTTCTTCATATTCTTCTTTTTTCTCTTCAAAGTTGTAGAGGAATGGGATTTACCTTTTTCCTTTATGATTGATAGCTTAACAATCATGTTAACATCTTTTCCATTAGAAGATATGACGCTTGGAGTCTCCATTCAAATATGGGATTGTGAAAGAATTACACAAAACTAGCTCCGCAAGCAATCTTTTGATAAAAAAAGAGTTTTAGAGATGGAAAAAGGAATGTAGGGTTACAAAACCTATATACAGAGTAAGTAGGATTCACGTACGACCAACTCTAAACCCTAAGAAAGGTAGAATTATCGATTTTAACCCTCTTTTAATACTCAAACTAGGGTAAACCTTTTCAATACCATTTTAGGATATGAAAACATCAACAGAAAAAAAAAAAAAAAAAAAAAAAAAAATGTTAGAGCATGGCTCGGTTGAACCCACCAAGCGTTGGTATGTCAAGTTTGGTTATCATATTTTAGTGAATCAAAACTCATGTGAAGAGTCGCTTGATTATGTACTAGAGTCAACTTCGTATAGGTTAGCTTGAAAGTATTAGGATATGAGACATTACAAGTATTGCGAAGTCTTGAAGATGTGAAGAAGCAGGGAGCTACAACGAAAACAATCATCCTCCCACTTGAGGTTAGTGATATTTGACTTGAACTGTTTCATTCCCTAACGTATCTTTCAAGTCGTGCATATTGAAAACAAAACTGCGAAGCATATTTGAACTCTAGATAGACATAGTATTAAGGATACGAGGTTTATTGCTTAACCATTAAACTTTGTAGATAAGACATCGCCATAATCATTTGAATGCTATTGTGATTATGTATGGGTATGAGGTGAGGATTTCATCCTAGGGAACAATGTTTTACATGTGTTCTAAGGAAGTAAGTTCATAAACTTGTTTGTGAACTGAAAAGGAAATTGCTAGGTGTTATTGGTTTTGATATTCATTGCATATCTTATGAACAACCAATATGTGTGATTGAGTATAATCGCTCATAACTTGTTTGTGTTCTTGGTAGAACTATTCACAAAGTCCTGACTTATGTATTGGTATGACTTTTATTAGTGAAACCGATCTTAAGTAATCACCTGAGATGGTATGATCGGGTTTGTGGTTTTATGTCTGACCAAATATGGGAAAGGGGAACAGATCCTAGTAAGAGGTGCAGTACATCACAAAGGGGAACAGATCCTTGTATGGGGTGCAGCAAGGTTTATAGCAGAAAGGGGAACCGATCCTATGGACATGTGCAACACATATAAGTTAGATACCATATATATGTGGGGAACCGATCCTAGTACCTAGTCAACCGAATTTTGGAAAGCTAGTGTGACTATGCACAATACTCAGATGGAAGGTAGAACCGAAACTTGTTTTGGTAGAACCGTTAAACCCATGATTATGATTGAATATTTGTTTGATCAATCTCATAGTTCTTGAAAGTCAGATGAACCAATTCTAAACTTGTTTGGAAGTGTGGCAAATCGGTTTCAAGGTTGTAAGTGTGAAAGAGAACTTAGAAAGTAAGGATGTTGACATAGTTTGAACACGTGCTGTGAATGTTTATTTCTTTAATTGTTCAAAGTTATTCCTTCAAAGCTAAGGGAAGAGAATCCCAGGATCGAAACATAAGTAAGTTAAGAATCTTTTAATTAAGGTTATTAATTTCATTTTATAGGGAAATATAAGAATTAGTAATGTGCATTTACTAATTAGATTTTCCGAGAGATTTCGATCATTATTTTGGACAGAGCATTTCCAGAAATTATGGAAACCGAATTTGTGCTTTAATGAATATCTTAAGAATATTTTCGGTTTGGAAATTCTTTGGTGTACAAACTTCCTTGTCTATGAATACTTGAAGTTTGCCTTTCTTGCAAACTAATCCTTCGTAACAACAGACTTCCTCTTTTGTTGTTGTTACTGGTGTAGCCGCCTATTCGGAGATGAGAGTAACCTAATTAGGCGAAATATCTTACGGCCGCTTAGTTTAAAGTCTTCTTTGGGATTGAGAAGCTCTAGCGTGTACCGTTGGTGGGAAACTATATAATTGCGGTTTATCTTTTGTTTTCGATTGATTTGATTGACTAACGCTGGTTGAAATCTGGTGTGCACAATACTTGTTTCGGTAAAAGAGGATCCAATTAATAATCTGTTTATCCTTGTGGTAGATTGGATTGATTAATTTAGTAGATCGGCATCAACACAATTCTTTGGATTAAGAGTGTTGTTGGCTTAATCTTAAACGATTACTTCGGTAATTGAACATAAGATAAATCTAAGGACCTGACGAAGGAGTTTATGTTAAGATAAACGGAAGAGCCTTTATCCGACTTATATCACTTGGTTGAAGAGAGTTGATACCAAACAGATTTGTTGTTCCTTTACTGTTTGGAATACGAACCAAAGGAATTGTTCCAAGTACGTAACTTATTTATAAGTTGGAGGCGTGGGAATACAAACGGAACTAGGTGAACTATAGGTTTAGTTGCTTGGTCTCAACTATACGAAGTTAGGTGTAATTTTGTGCAGCGGCTTAATCCTGAGAGTATTCAATTCTGGACAATGTCCCGGGGTTTTTCTGCATTTGCGGTTTCCTCGTTAACAAAATCTTGTTATGTCATTCATTTTATATTTCCGCATTATAATTGTTTTATTATAATCAAAGTAAATTACACAAACGTTAATTCCTATTTACTTGATAAGTGAATCCTATTATGTTTGGTTAAGTCCGAACCTTTTTATCAGGTAACATACTTCGTTGTTGTATTGTCTCGATCTTGTATCCATAGACGATCACACGAAGTGTGAACCGATTAGTTGTATTATCTCGACTCAGTCCATAGAAAATCACTTTCGGAGAAAGGACTTATAGGTAGGAAAAGTTTTAGCTTGAGGTATATTTGGGTACCCTCGCCTTTTCAATTGGTATCAGAGCAGGCAAACACGAAAAGATCTAATAATCTGTGTTTGGTGCGATCCAACCTATAAGAATTGAATCTAATGTCTGATTCAGTTAACGTTGGGCAAGAAGATGATATACTTATTAAAGGATGTTTGTTTTCAAAACCTGATAAACAGCTTTGCACTGTAAGTTCACTAGTGGAACACAACTCAGGAAATATTAACCATGATATGTTAATGAGAAAACAAACTGATGTAGCAAACAAGTCAGATTCAGATGACTGTGATGAGATCAAGTTTTTCAGAAAGCTTGCTGAAAAATATAATCTAAAGGATAATATCTATTATCCATCTGCCGAAAAGATCGTCAGAGATTTGTTGATTGATGAAGATGCTGAATCTAAAGGTATTGAACTTGGTCAATCCAAAGGATCTATATTAGTTAAAACAAGGATATGTGATTCTAATCTGCAGAATCTCTTAACTAATATGCAACATTGTGATTCAAATTGTCGAACCTCTCACAAGAATCATGATGGATGCATTTCTAGGGATAATCTCTTGACTAGTATCCGGTCAAGATAAACTGTCATCAATGGTGACATGATTATCTCTCAGAAAGAAGTAAAGATCAACTCTTACACACAAAAGGGAATGATTTCAGATCATGTTGTTTTGTTGTTGATCAGCTGTCTAAGATTGGATCCAGGAAACAATCTTATCAAATGATGATGTCATATTCCGAAAAATTCCTGGGTCAATATAAGAGTTTTGATTATTACACAACTCAAAAAACTTCAAGTCACAATTATAATCATCAAGATGATTATTCTGTTAAATCAGATCACTCCTGCTGTAACACGGTGAAAGAAGTTTATTATTGGAAGAATCCCAAAAGGATAGATATTCAGAAATATCATGATGGATCTTGTTTCACAAATTCTGAGCTATCATTATCTCACACCAACAACTGATGTTGGCCTATGGAATTTCCCTAGATGTGCTCAGTCCAAATAAAAAGGGAAATTCTTAAAAAGAGCACAAGAATTTGAAGAACGTATAATTTTATACTCTTGAATATCTAAAGTATTTTTTTATAATACTTGGAATATCTTTCTATCTTTGGGAAGTCCCTGACAAAAGTTTTTTGGAAAATATTTTCATAACCTCTTGGTCATATTGTTTCGGAAAAATTCTTAAGTTGTTTCCAAAAGTGTATATTTTCACAAATAAAATACCGCAATTAGGTATTTCATCCTTGGAAATCAAGTTTAAATTATTATATAAACCATCTTTTGGACCGATACTCTTCTATGTTTTGTCTGCGGTCAAAGATGGGTGAAAATACTATTGACATTGAATCTCAAATATGAAAACTTGAAACCTTTCCAGTTGAGTTCAAGTGCTATTTCTCAAGCGAACATAAAAAGAATCATATTTCTTTTGAGCTTATGCTTATGTTAATGGGAGACTTTGAAGTCGCTCACAAACTTTTGGAAACTGCAGTAGTGAATGAGAAGCTGCTCGAGTCAATCCTCTTGAAGTCGATTGTGGAATTGAATCTTCTAAAACAAAGACTCAATCATCTGAAAGAGAAGAGAAGATCCAAGAATCAAATCACCAAAGAATCTTCAGTAAACAATGGAAGATCTTCTAGAGATTAAGTCATATGTTGTAATACTTAATCTAGAAAGAATAGACATCAATTTTTGATTTCTTTCATTGATTGTATTAGTCTATTATGAATAAAATTATTTGATTGGTAATTTTTCTTGTGATAGTTTTCGGTTTACATAGCCTGTGCTTGAATGCTTTTATCTTATTGCTATGTATGTTTATGGGATGTTTGATTTCGGTTTTACTACCTTAATATTCGATCTCATATATTGTGAACCCTTGTGGTTTGGGTGACTTTTTGATTTAGCAGGATTAAGTTCTAGCCCATGTTGGTAGGCTTTATCAAAGAATCATGAGGGGTTCTAGTAGAAACAATATGTGAAAAAGTCACAATATGTTGAATCGGTTTTGGTTTAGCATAAAAGCATATGTGTTTCGACGGCTTTCAACTTTTGCTTGCAATTGTTAAAACCGGTTTTCAACCTTTCTCTGGTAAAGGTTGAGGGTTGTTGTTATTCTTTTGTTTTGGCATAAGGATGACAACATGATGATATTTCGATATCAATTCTCCCTGGAAGAAGATGCAAACATAATGGAGAAGTGGATGCGAAATTTGAGGTAACAATCTTGTTAGTTAATTGTTTTCCTGTTTAAGAAAAGTCTGAGTTTATATTATATATATTTGTTGCTTTTGCTTAACAAAATTTCGGTTCAATTGATATTTATTCCATGATGTGTGTGTGGATGTGTGTTTCAATTGGTTCCGGTTAAGAAAAACTATTGTTATCTTGCTTTTGTATGGTATCAATCGTTTAGGCTTACAAAATTACGGTGCAATTGCGGTGCTTATCATGTCCATGTTGTTTCAATTGCTTCCGGTTGAGGTGAATAATTATGCAAGTTGATTTATTTTGGTTTGTATGAATTATTTGTGGCTTAACGAAATAATATGTGTATGGGATGAGTTGTTTAGTCCAATTCGATTCCGGATAAGAAACAAAGTTAATTCTAATCTTAGTTAGACTTATCGAAGTGAGGTTTCGGTTATTCAAGTCTAATCGAATGCCTAAACAAGAAATGCTAGTTAACTAACCTAGTACTTGTCTTGTTTAAAATTGAAAGGTCTAAGTTTATGGATAATTAGAACCTGATGAGAAAAATGGAGTTTATCTTTATTTTGGTCTTATCGAATTAAGCGGTTGTTTTTGAACAATCGGTTTAGCAAAGGGACTAATATGCTTAGTTGTTTTTGGTTTGCTAAACTAAATTGGAAAAATTGTTTCGGACAATTGTTTCCTTGGTAACATATCAAAATAAGTCTACTTATAGTTTCGGCTTTGATATTGGTTATCAGAACATGATGTGTGGAACCCTCGTGCCTAACTCTACAGGTTTGCAAGTATATTCTGAGATTTGTAAGATTCTTATCGTGTTGTCCTTTATTTTTTCGTTTCTTTGCCATTTTTGTGACAAAAAGGGGGAGAAATATATGGAGTAAACAGGTGATGTTGGCATTGATATTTATATTGATTGGCGTCGCTAGGGAAAAGAACATTGGTACTTGAATGTTTTTATCTAACGAAAGAGTGAAAGCACAGACTAAGGGGGAGTAACATGTCATATGATTGGTATAACAAAGATGTGCGGATTGAATATCTACCTATCTTCCTTAGGGGGAGTAATAACTTAGTTATTATAATGTCAACAACGACATTTTCAGGGATTGAATGTAAGCAGTTTCACTGTGTTGTTGAATCGGGAATCAAGCGGATTGTAATGAATTATTGTAATTTGTTTATCCATATGATGTAAGAGTTTTGTCACTAAAATTGACAAAGGGGGAGATTGTTAGAGCATGGCTCGGTTGAACCCACCAATCGTTGGTATGTCAAGTTTGGTTGTCATATTTTAGTGAATCAAAACTCATGTTAAGAGTCGCTTGATTATGTACTAGAGTTAAACTTCGTATAGGTTAGGTTGGAAGTATTAGGATATGAGACATTACAAGTATTGCGAAGACTTGAACATGTGAAGAAGCAAGGAGATACAACGACAACAATCATCCTTCCACTTGAGGTTAGTGATATTTGACTTGAACTGTTTCATTCCCTAACGTATCTTTCAAGTCGTGCATATTGAAAACATAACTGCGAAGCGTATTTGAACTCTAGATAGACATAGTATTAAGGAATACAATACGAGGTTTATTGCTTAACCATTAAACTTTGTAGATAAGACATCGCCATAATCATTTGAATGCTATTGTGATTATGTATGGGTATGAGGTGAGGATTTCATCCTAGGGAACAATGTTTACATGTGCTCTAAGGAAGTAAGTTCATAAACTTGTTTGTGAACCGAAAAATAAATTGCCAGGTGTTATTGGTTTTGTTATTCATTGCATATCTTATGAACAACCAATATGTGTGATAGAGTATAACCGCTCACAACTTGTTGTGTTCTTGGTAGAACTGTTCACAAAGGCCTGACTTATGTATTGGTATAACTTTTAATAGTAAAACCGATCTTAAGTAATCACCTGTGGTATGATCGGATTTTGTATGTCTGACCTTGTAAGGGGAAGGTAACCGATCCTTGTAAGGGAAAGGGAACCGATCCTATTAAGGGAAAGGGAACTGATCCTAGTAAGGGGTGCAGTACATCAAAGGGAACCGATCCTTGTATGGGGTGCAGCAAGGTTTAAAGCATAAAGGGGAACCGATCCTATAGACATGTGCAACACATATAAGTTAGATACCATATATATGTGAGGAACCGATCATAGTACCTAGTCAACCGAACTTTTGGGAAGCTAGTGTGACTATGCACAAGACTCACATGGAGTAGTACCGAAACTTGTTTTGGTAGAACGTAAACCCATGATTGTGATTGAATGTTGGTTTGATCAATCACATAGTTCTTGAAAGTCAGATGAACCAATTCTAAACTTGTTTGGAAGTGTGGCAAATCGGTTTCAAGGTTGTAAGTATGAAAGAGAACTTACAAAGTAAGATGTCGACAAACTTTGAACACGTGTTGTGAATGTTTATTTCTATAATTGTTCAAAGATATTCCTTAACGGCTAAGGGAAGAGAATCCTAGGATCGAAACATAAGTAAGTTAAGAATCTTTTAATTAAGGTTATTAATTTTATTTTGTAGGGAAATTACAGAATTAGTAATGTGCATTTACTAATTAGATTTTCCGAGAGATTTCGATCGTTATTTTTGGACAGAGCATTTCCAGGAATTATGAAAACCGAATCTTTGCTTTTATGAATATCTTGAGAATATTTTCGGTTTTGGAAATTCATTGGTGTCCAAACTTCCTTGTCTATAAATACACGAAGTTTTCCTTTCTAGCAAACTAATCCTTTGTAACAACAGATTTACTCTTTTGTTGTTATTACTGGTATAACCGCCTATTCGGAGATGAGAGTAACCTAATTAGGCGAAATCTCTTACGGCCGCTCAGTTTAAAGTCTTCTTTGGGATTGAGAAGCTCTAGCGCGACCCGTTGGTGGGAAACTAGATAATTGCGGTTTATCTTTGTTTTCGATTGATTTGATTGACTAACGGTGGTTGAAATATGATTGCACCTAGTTTGTTTATTCTTGAGAATCTTCTCTTTTGATATAAGATTCACTCAAACTAGTTCAGAGTTTCGACAGGGATCTTTAGACTGTTGTAAGTTCTTAAGACGATCTTGTGATAATCGATTGTTAACAGACTCCGTTCTATGCGTGATTGATCACAAGAGATTCAAGTAATTGTGTGCAGGTTTTTATTGAAGATTTAAGAAGATTTAAAGACAAAGAAGATATTGAAGATCTGACTTGGGTTTTATAATCTTTTGTGTGCACAATACTTGTTTGGTAAAAAGAGGATCCAATTAATAATCGGTTTATCCTTGTGGTAGATTGGATTGATTAATTGAGTAGATCGGCATCAATACGTTTCCTTGTGATTAAAGGTATTAATTGGCTTAATCTTAAACGATTACCTTTGGGTGATGGAACATAAGATAGATCTAACGACCCGACGAAGGAGTTTATGTTAAGATAAAAAGAATAGCCTTTGTCCGAGTCATATCACTTGGTTGAATAGAGTTGATACCAAATATATTTGTTGTTCCTTTACTGTTTGGAATACGAACCAAAGGAATTGTTCCAAGTACGTGACTTATTCACAAGTCGGAGGCGTGGGAATACAGACGGAACTAAGTGAACTATAGGGTTAGTTACTTGGTCTCAACTATACGAAGTTAGGTGTAATTTTGTGTAGCGACTTAATCCTGAGAGTATTCAATTCTGGACAAGGTCCCAGGGTTTTTCTGCATTTGCGGTTTCCTCGTTAACAAAATCTTGCAGTGTCATTTACTTTTATTTTCCGTATTATAATTGTTTTATTATAATTAAAGTAAATCACACAAACGTTAATTCATATTTACTTGATAAGAAATCCTATTGTGTTTGATTAAGTCCGAAACTTTGTATCAAGTAAACATATTTCGTTGTTGTATTGTCTCGATCTCGTATCCATAGACGATCACACGAAGTGTGAACCGATTAGTTGTATTGTCTCGACTCAGTCCATAGACAATCACTTTCGGAGAAAGGACTTATTGGTAGGAAAAGTTTTAGCTTGAGGTATATTTGGGTACCCTCCCCTTTTCAATTGGTATCAGAGAAGGCAAACACGAAAAGCCTGAGTTTATATTATATATATTTATTGCTTTTGCTTAACAAAATTTCGGTTCAATTGATGTTTTATTCCTTGATGTGTGTGTGGATGTGTGTGATTCAATTGGTTCCGGTTAAGAAAAACTATTGTTATCTTGCTTTATTGTGTGGTATCAATTGTTTAGGCTTACAAAATTTCGGTGCAATTGCGGTGCTTTTAATGTCTATGTTGTTTCAATTGCTTCCGGTTGAGGTGAATAATTATGCAAGTTGATTTATGTTGGTTTGTATGAATTATTTATGGCTTAAAGAAATATAAGGTGTACGGGATGAGTTGTTTAGTCTAACTCAATTCTGGATAAGAGAAACTAAGTTAATTCTGATCTTAGTTAGACTTATCGAAGTGAGGTTTCGGTTATTCAAGTCTAATCGAATGCCTTAACAAGAAATGCTAGTTAACTAACCTAGTATTTGTGTTGTTTAAAATTGAAAGGTCTAAGTTTATGGATAATTAGAACCTGATAAGAAAAATAGAGTTATCTTTATTTTGGTCTTATCGAATTAAGCGGTTGTTTTTGAACAATCGGTTTAGCAAAGGGACTAAGGTGCTTAGTTGATTTTTGGTTTGATAAACCAAAATGGAAAAATTGTTTCGGACAATTGTTTCCTTGGTAACATATCAAAATAAAAATACTTGTAGTTTCGGTTTTGATATTGGTTATCAGAATATGATGTGTGGAACGCTCGTGCCTAACTCTACAGGTTGCAAGTCTATTTTGAGATTTGTAAGATTCTTTTCGTGTTGTCCTTTATTTTTTCGTTTATTTGTCATTTTTGTGACAAAAAGGGGGAGAAATATATTGATTAAACAAGTGATACTGGCATTGATTTTATATTAATTGGTATCGCTAAGGAAAAGAACATTAGTGCTTCAACGTTTTATCTAAACGAAAGAGTGAAAGCACAGACTAAGGGGGAGTAACATGTCATATAAATTGGTATAACAAAGACGTGTGGATTGAATATCTACCTATATTCCTTAGGGGGAGTATTTTCTTTGTTATTATAATGTCCATTTTCAAGGATTGAATGTAAGCAGTTTACTGTGCTGTTGAATTCGGGAATCAAGCGTATGTGTAATGAATTCTTATAATTCACTAAAATTGACAAAGGGGGAGATTGTTAGAGCATGGCTCGTTTGAACCCACCAAGCGTTGGTATGTCAAGTTTGGTTGTCATATTTTAGTGAATCAAAACTCATGTTAAGAGTCGCTTGATTATGTACTAGAGTCAACTTCGTATAGGTTAGCTTGAAAGTATTAGGATATGAGGCATTACAAGTATTGCGAAGTCTTGAAGATGTGAAGAAGCAAGGAGCTACAACGACAACAATTATCCTTCCACTTGAGGTTAGTGATATTTGACTTGAACTGTTTCATTACCTAACGTATCTTTCAAGTCGTGCATATTGAAAACAAAACTGCGAAGCATATTTGAACTCTAGATAAACATAGTATTAAGAAATACAATACGAGGTTTATTGCTTAACCATTTGAATGCTATTGTGATTATGTATGGGTATGAGGTGAGGATTTCATCCTAGGGAACAATGTTTTACATGTGTTCTAAGGAAGTAAGTTCATAAACTTGTTTGTGAACCGAAAAGGAAATTGCCAGGTGTTATTGGTATTGTTATTCATTGCATATCTTATGAACAACCAATATGTGTGATTGAGTATAACCGCTCACAACTTGTTTGTGTTCTTGGTATAACTATTCACAAAGGCCTGACTTATGTATTGGTATTACTTTTATTAGTGAAACCGATCTTAAGTAATCACCTGAGTTGGTATGATCGGGTTTGTGATTTTATGTCTGACCAAGTATGGAAAAGGGGAACCGATCCTAGTAAGAGGTGCAGTACATCACAAAGGGGAACGGATCCTTGTATGGGGTGCAGCAAGGTTTATAGCAGAAAGGGGAACCGATCCTATGGACATGTGCAACACGTCTTTAGGAAAAGGGGAACCGATCCTATGGACTTGTGCAACACATATAAGTTAGATACCATATATATGTGGGGAACCGATCCTAGTACCTAGTCAACCGAATTCTGGAAAGCTAGTGTGACTACGCACAGTACTCACATGGAAGGTAGAACCGAAACTTGTTTGGTAGAACCGTTAAACCCATGATTATGATTGAATGTTTGTTTGATCAATCGCATAGTTCTTGAAAGTTAGATGAACCAATTCTAAACTTGTTTGGAAGTGTGGAAAATCGGTTTCAAGGTTGTAAGTGTGAAAGAGAACTTACAAAGTAAGGATGTCATCATACTTTGAACACGTGCTGTGAATGTTTATTTCTTTAATTGTTCAAAGTTATTCCTTAATAGCTAAGGGAAGAGAATCCTAGGATCGAAACATAAGTAAGTTAAGAATCTTTTAATTAAGGTTATTAATTTCATTTTGTAGGGAAATATAAGAATTAGTAATTTGCATTTACTAATTAGATTTTCCGAGAGATTTCGATCATTATTTTTGGACAGAGCATTTCCAGGAATTATGGAAACCGAATTTGTGCTTTAATGAATATCTTGAGAATATTTTTGGTTTTGGAAATTCCTTGGTGTCCAAACTTCCTTGTCTATAAATACTTGAAGTTTGCCTTTCTTGCAACTAATCCTTCGTAACAACATACTTCCTCTCTTGTTGTTGTTACTGGTGTAGCCGCCTATTCGGAGAGGAGAGTAACCTAATTAGGCGAAATCTCTTACGGCCGCTCAGTTTAAAGTCTTCTTTGGGATTGAGAAGCTCTAGCGTGTACTGTTGGTGGGAAACTAGATAATTGCGGTTTATCTTTTGTTTTCGATTGATTTAATTGACTAACGGTGGTTGAAATCTGATTGCACCTAGTTTGTTTATGCTTGAGAATCTTCTCTTCTGATATAAGATTCACTCAAACTAGTTCAGAGTTTCAACAAGGATCTTTAGACTGTTGTTAGTTCTAAAGACGATTTTGTGATAATCTATTGTTAACAGACTCCGTTCTGTGCGTGATTGATCACAAGAGATTCAAGTGATTGTGTGCAAGTTTTATTGAAGATTTAAGAAGATTTGAAGACAAAGAACATACTGAAGATATGACTTGGGTTTATAATCTTTGGTGTGTACAATACTTGTTTCGGTAAAAGAGGATCCAATTAATAATCGGTTTATCCTTGTGGTAGATTGGATTGATTAATTGAGTAAATCGGCATCAACTCAATTCTTTGGATTAAGAGTGTTGTTGGCTTAATCTTAAACGATTACTTCGGTAATTGAATATAAGATAGATCTAAGGACCTGACGAAGGATTTTATGTTAAGATAAACGGAAGAGCCTTTGTCCGACTCATATCACTTGGTTGAAGAGAGTTGATACCAAACAGATTTGTTGTTCCTTTGCTGTTTGGAATACAAACCAAAGGAATTGTTCCAAGTACGTGACTTATTTATAAGTTGGAAGCGTGGGAATACATACGGAACTAGGTGAACTATAGGTTTAGTTGCTTGGTCTCAACTATACGAAGTTAGGTGTAATTTTGTGTAGCGGCTTAATCCTGAGAGTGTTCAATTCTGGACAAGGTCCCGAGGTTTTTCTGCATTTGCGGTTTCCTCGTTAACAAAATCTTGCTGTGTCATTTACATTATATTTCCGCATTATAATTGTTTTATTATAATTAAATTAAATTACACAAACGTTAATTCATATTTACTTGATAAGTGAATCCAATTATGTTTGGTTAAGTCCGAACCTTTTTATCAAGTAACATATTTCGTTGTTGTATTGTCTCGATCTTGTGTCCATAGACGATCACACGAAGTGTAAACCGATTAGTTGTATTGTCTCGACTCAGTCCATAGACAATCACTTTCGGAGAAAGGACTTATAGGTAGGAAAAGTTTTAGCTTGAGGTATATTTGGGTACCCTCGCCTTTTCAAAAATATTTTCTTTTCCTAAAACCCGATTGTGCACAACTCTTGTCTCTTTGAATTCGGGCACATGAGACAAGATGCACTTCCAACACAATTAAGTTGTGTTGGGGTGAAAAATAATCTGTCCACCATACGATCCTTGTACGGAATTCTCATTACCCTTTTTCATAGATTTTTTAGACCTTGTTCTTTTTCGTAGAGGTCTATCTTTTTCTTTAGAAATTAACTTCTTTGGAAATGAGTTAAATTTACATACCTCAGATGAATTCGACTTCTGAACAAGTTTGAGCTAGCTTGCTGATCGATTTGCTCTCCGTTGAAGTTTGTTGACATATCTTATTTTATGTTTGTACTTAAAGAAATTAGAGAGTCTGTGGCCCTTAATAGTACAATAAGAACATGTCACGTAGAGGATGGTTCAGGCACCATAGCGTAGCATGATGCTAAACAAATTGAAGTACCTGAAACATGAGAAATAGAATTTTCAGTAGATAAGGAAAAATCTATTTTATCCTCCAAAGTGGTTGAAGAAGTTTCTCCATGAAGAATATCAAGATTGATCTACGTATTGCTACAATTATCAAAACCAACATTTTCGCCAAGGAGCGCAACATTTGATTTTTCATCTTCATTTGAATCATAGTGATCAGACATTTCATCAAGAGTTGCAACAAGACCTTTGTTCCCATTGTATTTTCTACGATTTGGACACTCATTAGCAAAATGACCAAAACCTTTAGACTTGAATCACTATGGCATATCCTCATTATCAGTGTCGACGGTGTCCCTGTTTTTAGGAGGTACACGATCATGAGGTTTAACTGATGATCTAGGTTTATCTCTGATGATCCGTTTACTTCTATTCAAAAGAAGATCTCTAAACTGTCTTGTGATCAGTGAGACTGAGTTGTCAAGATCTGCATATGATGAATCAGTTTCAATAGGATCATCCAAAGAGTTTCCAACACATTTACTTTTATCAAGTAGTGTTCTTTTGTGCTTTGAAAGCAATATCCTTTCCAGACTTGGATGTATGCTCATGATCAAAGATCTTTAACTTCCTAACAAGAGTATTTATGGATAGTGTATCAAGGTTATTTCCTTCAACGATGGCATGTTTCTTAGAGTCGTATTTGGCTGGCAACGATCTGAGATTCATCACAATATCCTTTTCAGGAATAGTCTTACCCAATGCAAAAGATGCATTAACAATTTCAGACACTTTATGATTAAACTCATCAAATGAATCTTCATTAGCCATACGAAGGTTTTCCCAATAAGAATTTAGGTTTTGGAGCCTAGATTCTTTGTCAGAGGTATTCCCTTCAAATATGGTTTCTAAGATATCCCAAACATCTTTAGACCTAGTGCACGTAGTCACATGGTGCTAAAGATCTGGGGTAATGGCATGGATGATAGCATTTAATCCGTCAGAATTTGCTTTGCAGCAAGAATCTCAACATCATCATAATCACCAATATCCTTTGTAACAGTTACACCGTCTACTATAACTAATAGAGGATTATAGCCATTAAAAGTACGAACCCATGATTGAATATCACGCGCTTGAAGAAAGGCACGCATAGCAATTTTTTACCACAAGTAATTCGAGCCATCGAAAACTGGTGGTACGTTTACAGATATAGCACTTCTGTCCATAGAGTCAGATTTCAACAAACACAGACTTATGAGGTCTTAAACATGTTTTCCTACTCTGATACCAATTGGTTATTTTCCTAACAACCACACCCAAAATTTTGTTCGGCAATTTGTATGGACTAACTCCAATATAATTCCAATAGAATCAACTAGAAAGTCAGACTCAATCAAGGAAAGATATCCAAAGGTTAGATTTACCAATTGATTGAAATAAGCACAACCTATGATATTTCAATTATATAAAAAAATATAATGCAGAAAAGAAATAACATAGACACCAGAAATTTTGTTAACAAGGAAACCGCAAATGCAGAAAAACCCCAGGACCTAGTCCAGATTTGGACACCACATTGTATTAAGCCGCTACAGACACTAGCCTACTGCAAGTTAACTTCGGACTGGAATATAGTTAAGCCCTAACCAAGTCTCACACCGATTAAGGTATAGTCACGTTCCTTACGCCTGTGAATCCCAGCAGGACTCTACGCACTTGATTTCCTTGGGCTGATCTCACCCAAAACTAAAAGTTGCTACGACCCAAAGTCAAAGATTGATAGACAAATCTGTCTCCCACAGAAAAGCCTATTCTGATAGATAAATCTGTCTCCCACAGAAGTACCTATGAAGTTTTGTTTCGTCTTTTTATAAATCAAGGTGCACAGGAACCAATTGATAATCCGGACTTATATTCCCGAAGAACAACCTAGAAATATCAATCACATCACAATAACTTAACTATATGGTAGTAGAAGAAGTTATTGTGGAATCACAAAGAATGAGACGAAGAGCTTTGTGATTACTTTTTATATCTTACCTATCGGAGATAAATCTCGAGCAAATCTTAGAGAAGATAGTACTCAACAGGATAGAACAAGTAAGATCAGAAAATATCAGAACACGCAACTACAGAGAAAATAGTTGGGTCTGGCTTCACGAATCTTAAATGAAGTCTTCAAGTCGTTAACCTATAATGGTTTTGGAAAAACTTAGGTTAAAGGAGAATCGACTCTAGTCGCAACTAGGACACAAGAAAGTGTCAGGGTTTGATAGCTTAGAAACAAATCAATCAATAATCACTGTTAGATGAAAACCTGATTTAAGATTCAAGCTAAGTTTGTTTAAAATCAAAGCAATATCTCTCCACCGTTAGATGGTCTTAGCTTGTTACACACAAATGAAATATACCCTCATTTAGATATGGGTAACCGTACCTAAACGTGTATATTGAGTTGGCTCAACAATAGTTAACCGAAGTTAGCTATATGAACACTTTTGTATTAACCACATTTATCTAACACTTCTAGATCAAATATGATGATCAATCAAACATGAATGATAATCAAATGAATCTAATTGTGTTACTCATAGAGTTATTCAATTATATACATATCATGGAAGAATATAAGAACCAATTGGAAAAAATTCGGATTGATTCGTAATCGTACAAAGTACTTAACCGAAATCAATTCATGAACATTAATCCACGGTTTACAAAGATTGCATTCCTTATTTTATTAATGTATTTTGTTCATGAGTATGAAAACATACTTAACCGATTTTAGAACATTAACCACTAAGTTTGCAAACGGGCACGCAAATTTTAGTTCCGGACTTTGGTCTCATCAGTAGTTTGCAAATGGGTACGCAAACTGCAGTCCCGGACCTTAACTTAGGTAGAACCGTTCGCATACTGGTATGCAAACTTGGTTCCCGAACTTTAACAGTTAAAACCATTTGCATACTGGTATGCAAACAAGGTTTCCGGACCGGAATCATACCAAAACAGTTTGCATACTGGTATGCATACTGTGTTGTATCTAGACAAGGGTTAATCATTCTCAACAGTACTCGAAATCTTCGTCACTCCAAGTATTCCAGTGATTCTGAACGTGTTCAACTCAGCATTATAGTTGTTGAAGATCCGTAGCTATAACAATGAGAAAACAGTAGCTCTCAATCATTCTTATACAATGTCATAGTATTATTACACAACATCAAAGTTCAATTGTATCACAAATTTGACAATAATACTATGGTGATATGTATCACTCCCCCTTTGTCAATACTTCATCTCACAATGAAAACCACTCCCCCTTACATAATGATCCGGTAAACCATATGTATTTGTAGTGTGAACTACAAAATAATTCTCCCCCTTTTTGTCAATAAAAATTGGCAAAGGTACGAAAACTAACGGGATCATAAAGAAATTCTCAAAGGGATTATTCATGACTAAAGGAGAACATATCAACTTGGTGATTTCACATAGTTGAAACTTAGTGTATTCATCATGGAGTTTATAAGTGTTTTGGGGTAGAAACTGATTCTGTTGGTTTTGGTAAATTTGGGTGTGCCGCCGAGAAACGAATCCAAACCCTAAACAAATACACTCCACGGGAGTACTTTAGATTCGAGAGATCAATCTGTATAATTCTGGCCTAAACCAAGAAATGGCAGTTCCAGACTTGCTTCGGTCACAAAGTGAAAGAGAAGGGTTGATCTTTGGGAGGGAAGCGAAGAAGGTGTTGAGATCGAAATTTTGAATTTTGAAGGTGTGGCTATTTTATGACTTGTATCAGAATACAGAACTGGCTTGCGAAATGTAAGCTATCATTTCCTGGTGTTTTTCTGGATACTTGTGTTGATAACACTTTTCTTTTGCCGAAATAGGTTGAAAACCTATTTATACAAGTCATGATTGAGCGCACCCTGATCTCGTAGGAAGTGGAGACGGTTAAGTAGTGGAGAAGTGGGGTTGTGTAAAAGGTGGTGACCATCATGTTTCCATCATGAGGGAAGACTGGTCAACCTTACACCCACTACTCTCTTACTACTGTTAATCACCCGTCCTTTCCTGACACTTTCTCGTAATGGGCGCATTGCACACCGCACGCTGTAAACTGCCAGACCAATACCCTGATGAACATCCCCCAGTTTGTGACATGTTTGATGTCTCGAGTATTTTCGTGTAAAATATGTAGCAAGTTACTGAGTGGGTCTTGCCTAATTATTCTGACTAATCACGCGCAAGCTGGGTGGCGGGTAGTCATGTGTGACGAGCCAAGTCATGAGACTTGCCGCAAAGAATAGCATGTGACGCTATTAGGTTAAATAACTAAGTTATTTGTGAAGCCGATACTCATAAAATATCGCATGTATTCGATGCATGTAAAGCATCGCTTTTAAGCAAGCAGCTCAAAATAATTGATGCATGTGAAACATTGTTGTATTGAGCCTGTCTTGGTTGGTCGCGGAACCTAATTTCTTAAGAAGAGCATGACCGGCCATTTTCAGGGAGCTGTTGGGAGCCATTTATACATGCCAAAGATAGGTTGGTCGCTCTCTATAGGAGAGTGATGGCTGGTAGCCATTTTGGCATCCTATTGGTTGGCCCAAGATAAATCTAGACCGGTTAAATTGGCTAGCCAAATTGGATGGTTGAGATTGATTTGCGGCTGTTGATACATGAAAAATAATACCCCTTAATGGTGCAAGGGTGCCCTTAGGAGGAGAGGAAAGCCCAATATGAGAGATGGGGACTTGGAGACTAAGCCCAAGTCTAACAAGAAAAGACCCATGAAGAATGAATGACAGGGAATGGATTAATGAATAAAGAGGAGGTTATGTTAAGAAATGGCATTAGAGGTAATTAAGAAGGCTCAGGACATGTGTCATGATGACATAAAAAGAGGTACTTTTAGGAAATTCTATATAAGGAAGGACAAGGTACAATGGAAAGGTAACTCTCTCTCTTACTATTCCTAGAAAAGTAAGGTCACTTGGTGTAGCTAGGACGGGTAGGACCAGAACTAAATTCACCCTTCAACATTTAGCGACCGCATCCGGAGGCTCGTGCCTAGCTCACCATGAGACACCTAGGAGGCGCTGGTTCAATCGCGATGGGAAACAAGCGACAAATCAACCTATCAACCTTGATGAGGTGACAATGGAGGAAGATGACAACGAAGAAGAGATGCCGGCCCAGGACGCTATCAAACAAGCGGCGGGACATGGGTCCCAAAACAAAGAGATAGTAATGACACAAGAGAAGAACACGCGAGTGACCCAGCTACCAAAACCCATATCACCAGCTCTGCTGGACATGCAAAAGGAACTAGACGAGCGTTCACAAAGAAGACAGGAGCTCGAAGACTGGATAGCACAAGCAGTAATGGCAGGACAAAACACACCCAAATAAGTGACAAAAGGCGAAGAGCACCAAAGCGACAAGATAGCGGCGATGTCACAGGAAGAAATGGCGAAATACTTGGAGCAAAATTATCACGTGGTAAAACAAGAGAATCACTGTCGTGTAAGCAGTCCATACCCGACGAACATCCGAGAATACCAATACCCCGAGGATTACATGTCTCCAAAATTCAAGACATATGATGGACAAGGGAACGCGTGGGAGCATCTCAGCCGATTCCTATCAACAATGAATGATAGAGCTTCCGATGGAAAACTGTGCCTAAAGGAATTTCCCAAATCGCTCACAGGTACCACATTCACCTGGTATGACAACTTAAAAACTGAAAGCGTGGATTCCTGGTCAGCTATGTCCACACTTTTTCTCGGGAAATTCTATTCATCCAAGAGGAAAATCACGGCAATAGACTTGAGCAAGAGCTATAAAATTGGAGAATATGGAAGACAATGAGAGGATGGGAGAAGAAATAGGAAAGTACATCTTACGGTTCCGGCGTTTGGCGCTAGATTGTCATGAAGACATCAATGAGGGAACGCTTGTTGAAATTTGCGTGCGAGGAATGATTCTAGCTTTCAAGGGAAGCCTGATCAATTTCAGGTTCCAGACCTTCGTTGAGCTAGAAGAATCAGCTGAGAGGATCGCTGACTGCGTAGAAGAAACACCTGTAGACTCTGCTTGGCGCTACACAATTAATACCATATCTGAGGCACCACGCAACGTAAGACCAAATACCAATAGGGAGAAAAGGGACCAATTCCAAACCGTCAACGGGAGCCATGGAAGAAATGGATAGGCTAAGCGAGACTCAAATCCACCACCACCACTGCCTTGCAGCAGGGAACGCGCAATCGAATTACTGAATCAATGGGTTATGGGAAAAGAAATCCAATTGCCCCCGACAGTGGTATACGTCAACAAGATGGATAAGAACGCGACCAAGTATTATCACTATCATCGAAGGTTGGGACAACCGATAGGAGAATGTTTTGCTATAAGGAGCATATTCGAACGAAAGCGCGCCTCTAGAGAGCTTGAGGTAAATTGGAAAGCGATCGAGCGTGACCCCTTTCCTCCTCACTAAAGCAAATGGAGGAGACGTATGTAAGGACCCTCAAGCTTGTCAACGCTATTAGACTAGTCAAGAGACGATTAAGCCGCTAATGACTCGATTAGATAATATAGATTTAAATTAATAGAAATTAATCTAACGAGTTAGATACGAAACTAGTACCGCTGGATAAATCTCGAATAGTTACGTGGAATGGACTACTCGAACGTGTCATTCGGATACCGGACAAAGAAGATATCTTCAGATATGTACGAAGGGTAAAAATTGTCATTTCTCATCATAACCGCAAGGCTGCCCTTATCCGTTTCTCGGGTGCTTTTAACATATTGGTCGGCCTTATCCCCAAACGGATCGAAGAGAATTTCATTCGCTTTCTTTCTTCTTCCCTATTTTTCTCCTCCTCCTCTCTGTCGATTTCATCTTCAGTGGTTTGAGCTTGAGTCTCTCGAGATTAGTTCGTATAAAGATTGTAGTTGTTGAATTGAGCATGAAGATGATGATGTTGCTGTCGATTGGGTTTTGGAAGAAGCCGAAAGTTAGGATTTGAGAAACAATTGAGTTAGGGTTTCAATTGAAGTTCAAAGAAGAATTAGAAGATGAAGATGATGGCTTAGGGGATTGAATTAAGATGGGTTTGTCTTGAATTAGAATATGAGGTTCAAGAGTGGTTTGAATTTGATAATTAGGGTTTCCTGAGTTGGATTGGAATTCGAATTAGGTGATGGTTAAGAAGAAATTGTAGGCTGGGTTTAATTGATTGAGGAACGGGATGAAGTTAATTAGATGTTATGGAGTTGTTCTGAGGAAGAATTAAAGAATTAAAGATTTTAAATTAAGGTAACAATTTCTTAGTTAATTGAATTTTAGATCATTTCTTCTGTGATGTGTGTGTGTTAGCCTTCATTCTTTAAGTGCATTTATTTTATGTGTTAATGTTGAGAGTGGAAATAGAATTGGATTGTTAAGATAAATTAGTAACCTAGAATTCCTGAGTTGAGTTGTGATGTTGGTGGTGGTGAATTTGTGGAAGTTACTGGTGGAGATGATAATTATAGTTGTGTTGGGGGTTTGAATTACTGGTGAGCTGTAGTAGCTGATAGGGTTGTTATTGGAACTGGGATTGGTGAAGTGATAAAGAATATGTTTTAGATAGTGAGTTTGAGATTTCAGTGGTGGACAAGAAATAATGAACTGAGGTTGTTGGTTATTCAAGCTGGTGATTGTTTTGTGTATGTTCATGGTTGGTTTATGGGAATTTCAGTAATTGTGATGCTAAGATGGCATGAAGGAAGGTTTGATAAGATGTGAAGAAGTTAAGATGTTGTTGATCCACAGAGAATAAAGCTAAGAAGATGTTGATGGGAAGATTGATGTTGTTGAGGAGGTGATGTGTTGGCTTTGTTAGTATGGTGGATTGCAGGGAAGAGTTAACTCAAGTAACTGTAGTTAGAGTAGTGTTTGATTTGTTGAGGCTGAATTGCAGGTGAGAGGAATTTGAACACAGTTCATGGATTGGTTGTAATGCTGATAGTAAGTTGCAGGTGATCATAGTGGTGTAGTTACAAACTGGGAATAAGTGTTGGAGATAGAAATTGCAGGATTTAGTATGAAGTTTATGGCTCAATGGAGGATTAGAGTTGAGCTACAATTGTATTTGGTTGAACTGGTGGAGATTAGGTTGTGAGTACAAGGTTGTTGAGATGAAGATGAAATAGTTAGTTGAACTGAAACTATAGGATTGTAATGGTTTATGAAATACAAGATTATGTATTGGAATTAAAATTAGAAATGGTGAATTTAGTGTTTGTTGAATCAAGGAAGAGATGTTTGGTATAAATCTGTGTTGTGTAACTTGTGTTTGATGTGTGGAATAGAAATTAAGCATGTTAGTCATCCCAGTCAGTTTAGCCGACTCATTTTGTTTAGCCGACTTAGCTGACTCGGTTCATCTGACTGAGTTATTTCTTTGACCTGAATCATTCTTGTTGACTGAGTTGACCCAGACCAATCCATGTTTGACTCGTTGACCGAGTTAACCCGTTGACTTTGACTGGACCTGACCTCTGACCTTGGACGTTGACTGTTAGTTGACATGTGACTGTCAGTTTGACCGTTAGTGACCGTTAGCTCTTATGAACTGGACCTTAGATTAATGGCCATGTTTAATGGACTTGGGCTTAGGTTTAGTTTTCCTGTTTTGATGAATCGGACCACTTGTGGTCTGAGTTGACCTTTGGTTCCTTCTACAAAGATGTAAATGTTCTTAAGACATATCTAATAGACTATAGAACCAACCCAATTGAATTAGTAAACCTTTAGATGTGCTAAAGATAGATAATGAAAAAGTGTAGAATCATAAATTGGCTTAGTACCATTAGATAGTTCACTTAGTTATAACTAGAGTGCTTGTATGAGCCTTTTAGCTAATTCTTAGAGTGCTTGTGTGATTAACAATTAGTCTGTATTAACAACGATCGATTCATAGGATGAACCATTGGATTGAGGATCTTGAGGTATGCGAGGCTTGTCATCAAAAGAGGTGGGGATCGATAACGAACTCTCTTGTACTCATTATTGTTTTACAAATCTATATCTTATGAAATGCATGCATATCTTTGTTAGTATATGATATGTATATGCATGTATATATGTGTGTAATACAAACTAGTTTTCTTTTACATTTTGGGATGGGATTGGATCTTTAGAAACAACTAATATCTGTGTTTTGGGAGTATTTACTTATTTTCAAAAAGTGATTCTTTCCATTGACTGAAAAAGTGGTTACAATCTTTATTTATTGTTAGCATGAAAGGGAGAAGGTTTCCTTTTGATTGGTGTGTGATGTGTGTGTGCCCAAAAGGTATATCTACATTTATGCGCTAAAGGAGTGAAAATTGCTGCCACTAATAAACTAATAGGTGTGTGACACGTCACTTGAATATTATTTTCCCTATTTATGTACGGGCAACGCATGTCTCATACATGAATGTTTACTGTTCTTTTAAATTACTTTCAAAAGCTATTATATTATGTTTTGGTGTTTAGAGAGAATGAATTGATATGTAGAGTGCGCGTAGAATGAGGTATTGGTAAGGTACATATCGTTTATGACTTCGAGGTCGGAAAACCTCACGGTACTTTAATGATCATTGAAGCTTCCGCAAAATTCATGCATTGCTACTCCGAAGGAAAACGTCGCTCAACTATTATTTCTGTTGTGAATGTTTGCCGAACGATTGGTTGGTAGATCTTTATATTTCAGTATAACTTATTATTTTATTTATGTTTTATCTGTTTTCTTGTTTTATCGGTTTCAATAAAATCTGCATTGTCTTTAAATCATTTTAGTGATTACTTGAAAGTTAGTTATTATTTCTACTGGGCACCCCTTCTAGGGATGATGTGCTCACTCAATTCCCACTTTCAGTTTCAGAGACAGATCAAGATGTGCACGTGGCGATGAAAGCTTCGAGGAGTTGATTCCGTTAGTTTGTTAGCTTCCGCTATGTTTATTTTGTGTTTATATCATATTTGTAAACCAACTCACTATTGAATATGTATCATTTGAGAGGAGCTCATGTATTTATTTCAGAGAGGGTTTAGATTTTGGTTAATCTTTGTGTGATTAACAATTAGTCTGTATTAACAACGATCGATTCATAGGATGAACCATTGGATTGAGGATCTTGAGGTATGCGAGGCTTGTCATCAAAAGAGGTGGGAATCGATAACGAACTCTCTTGTACTCATTATTGTTTTACAAATCTATATCTTATGAAATGCATGCATATCTTTGTTAGTATATGATATGTGTATGCATGTATATATGTGTGTAATACAAACTAGTTTTCTTTTACATTTTGGGATGGGATTGGATCTTTAGAAACAACTAATATCTGTGTTTTGGGAGTATTTACTTATTTTCAAAAAGTGATTCTTTCCATTGACTGAAAAAGTGGTTACAATCTTTATTTATTGTTAGCATGAAAGGGAGAAGGTTTCCTTTTGATTGGTGTGTGATGTGTGTGTGCCCAAAAGGTATATCTACATTTATGCGCTAAAGGAGTGAAAATTGCTGCCACTAATAAACTAATAGGTGTGTGACACGTCACTGAATATTATTTTCCCTATTTATGTACGGGCAACGCATGTCTCATACATGAATGTTTACTGTTCTTTTAAATTACTTTCAAAAGCTATTATATTATGTTTTGGTGTTTAGAGAGAATGAATTGATATGTAGAGTGCGCGTAGAATGAGGTACTGGTAAGGTACATATCGTTTATGACTTCGAGGTCGGAAAACCTCACGGTACTTTAATGATCATTGAAGCTTCCGCAAAATTCATGCATTGCTACTCCGAAGGAAAACGTCGCTCAACTATTATTTCTGTTGTGAATGTTTGCCGAACGATTGGTTGGTAGATCTTTATATTTCAGTATAACTTATTATTTTATTTATGTTTTATCTGTTTTCTTGTTTTATCTGTTTTCTTGTTTTATCGGTTTCAATAAAATCTGCATTGTCTTTAAATCATTTTAGTGATTACTTGAAAGTTAGTTATTATTTCTACTGGGCACCCCTTCTAGGGATGATGTGCTCACTCAATTCCCACTTTCAGTTTCAGAGACAGATCAAGATGTGCACGTGGCGATGAAAGCTTCGAGGAGTTGATTCCGTTAGTTGGTTAGCTTCCGCTATGTTTATTTTGTGTTTATATCATATTTGTAAACCAACTCACTATTGAATATGTATCATTTGAGAGGAGCTCATGTATTTATTTCAGAGAGGGTTTAGATTTTGGTTAATCTTTGTTTAGCATTTTTTCTTAGTGTTTATTTAGATGTTATAGATCTTAGTGCCTCATTATGTAGCTAATCTCTTGGATTAGTCAGCTGCTAGCTGATAGACACATTTTTGTGTCTGATTTAATCTCAATTGTATATTTTGTTAGTGCTCGATTTTGTATTTATTATGGCTTTTTGTGTCTTTGTATGTGTTTTTGGAGAAATAAACATGTGCGGAAAAATTGGCTCAAAAAGTGGTATTTGCGCTCGTGGGAGAAAATTGCTATTCGGACCTTTCACTTTAGATAAGGGGTACCCCATTGATAAGGGGCACCTCAGGGTACATGCTATTTGCACCCCATCAGAGGTTAGGGGGCATCTTCATCTTCCCCGGTTCAAAAGCATATTGGCGGGAAATTATTTTCTCGCTCATGACTCTACTGTGAAGAATTTTGACGAGTTATACATGGACTTTCTCAAGGATTATGATATATATGGGCCTGTTATGTTGAACCATGGATGGTAGGTGGTTTAGTTCGAAGACAAAACACGAGTTCAATGATTCCTCGATAAAACAAGGCAGTGAGATATTACGGGTTTGTGTTGATTCAAAATATGGAAGTTACGTGTGGAGATGGCTAGGATATCTTAGTGAGATTCGTTTCTATCTTAGGAAGATTCTGAAGAGCCACATACGCGTTAAAAAGAGAAGGAAAACAAGATAATCAACGATACTTCCGGTGAAAGAAAAACGAGAAAATAAAGGAATTTCTCGAGATATTTGGTCGCTGCTGCGTATATAAAGGCTAGGGAGAAGTTACAGAGGGGAGTCGAGAGTTTGGGGCACGAATCGGGAGTTGGGAGAGCCAACAGAGGGCTCAGGAGCGAAGAAAAATAATTGCAGAGAAGTTCTCTGCTGCTGCTGAAGAAGAAGAACACCAAGAACATTAGACGAACCAGAACAGTTGCATAAAAACGCTGCAATATTACGACACAAAGGCAGTCTTAAATCGAGCAGACTTATATTTTACAAGAAGTATTCATATACCGTTTTTGTAACAGCTGTTTGTAACGCTTATACAACGTTGCGAACTGTCTGAGTCATTAGTTTTCTCTTGTTTTTCACCCTGTTGAGCTATGAACACCTATTTTGAGTACGTGAATAACATGAGGAGCTAAACCCCAACCTTGGGATGACGGAGGAAGCCATATTTCATGCGTGTGGTAATTATATTTAATTCTTTCATGACTTTTTGCATGGATTGTTAATTGTGTTATGGTTTTT
Organism: Papaver armeniacum; assembly: GCA_023531295.1. Classification (NCBI taxonomy): domain Eukaryota; kingdom Viridiplantae; phylum Streptophyta; class Magnoliopsida; order Ranunculales; family Papaveraceae; genus Papaver; species Papaver armeniacum. The sequence continues at coordinate 154,738 of JAJJWW010000533.1, forward strand.
ATTGAATGGTTGTGATTTCAATTGATGGGTTATACTTAGGTTAAGTCTTTTGATACCCCATGCTTTAGATATACAGTCGTTGCTTTTCAAAAATCTACCTTGGCAAAACATAGAGTCAATATTTTATTATTATTTGAGCTATAATTGTCTAGAATAAATATATGAATCGCATGAATGAATTTTATGGTGGAATCCGAAGTCCCAGTTCTCTCGATATTTGTGACAAAACTTGTGTACATATTTTCTTTGTTTTTAGTATTTTCTTAAATCGAGTCTTTACAAGTCTGAGTGAACGAACTTTACTACCACTTTCTACAACAAAATTAAAATCACATCAATTTTTGGCGCCGCCGACGCGGACTTGTATTTAGATTTGTTTTAGGTTTATTTTATTTTATTTTTTTCTTTTTCTCTTTTACGCCTTTGGTATTGTTTGATTCTTTTCAGATTTGGAGCGAAGCTACAAGGAGACAAAAAGTGCTATAAAAGGAAAGCATCACCAAAGAAGGAAAGAAAAGAGGAATCCGAAAGGAGTGAAGAGGAAGATTTTGTACATATTTTTTTTTATTTTTTAGAAACTGTAAATAGGGTTGTATTTTTGTAATTTTATTTTTATTTTTGGACACTTTTTGGACTTTATTTTTGGACTTGGACATTATTTTAAAACCCTAAGGAAGGGTTACAAATTAAATATAAACTTTTGTGGGAAGGACGCGATTACGATACTGTCTCGGCCCCTCGGGTTCGTACACTGACATCGGAGTCGGTGGCCTGAGTCGACTTCAACGGTTCATCGCCCGTCTGGTACGGGAGGTAATACTCTATCCACCCACGAATCCCCTGTCAGTGGGTTTTATTCTGTGTTACAAATCACACCCCTGCAAATAGAATGTCGAACTGGTATTACAATAGCCAATACAACGAATATCCGACTGAGTTTCAAAATGGACGTTACTACTTTGACCATAGTGTGAATAGTGGTTGGGAACATCAACCTTTTCAAGGTTATGGCTCATACCATGATGAGCCCAATTACTATCCACTTGCCAACTGGTCGTATGAGCAAAATTCCTCTCTACTAGAGTCAACACGTAAGTTAGCTGAGGCGACACGTAAGTTAGCAGAAATTAATAACTTAGTTATGGACGAAAGCAATGCAACGTGTGAACCTTCTTTCCTAGATCAAATCAGGAAGTCATGTGAATCGACTCAGAAAATGCTGTTAGAGGCCCAAGAAAGAAATGCTCAAGATAGTTTTAATTTCCAATATAGTGTTTCCAATAGTACCTTTGAAAATGAGGATAGTTATTTGCATAATCAAGATGACGAGGTTAGAATTGGTAACACTACTTTAGATGAGGTTCAACCATTTTCATGTTATTATAACGATGATTATGATGAGGATAGTGTTGATGAAGAATCAAATATTTAGGCATAGTGATCAGAATTTGCTACTCCAATTGAGCTTTACAATGATAATATTATTTCTAGTTCAATTCCAAATAATTTTAATAATTATTCACCTATTCAAAAGGACGAGGATTTGACTAGAGATACCACCGTTTTAGACGATGTAGTATCCCCTTATGATTACGAAGCCGATGATAGTTTTGAGGAACGAGTTTCTTATGAGAATATTGTTTTAGAGTCTAGTGATTTAGAAACAACAGACTTAGAAAAAGAAAATGAACTCGTAGAGATGAGTGAGGATGAACCTGACTTAGAAGAATCAATTGACCATTTTCAGGAATCAGATGACCTTGAAATTAGGGAAGTTGTGACTAGTCTTTCTAGAGACACTGAAAACTCTAAGTTTGGGGGTGATTATCATTCTCCATGTGTTTTAACTCTTAGAAAGGTCCCTCACTTGGGACTTGACATATGTGCCTCAACCATTTTAAAAGATTATCTTCATACACGTTTTCCTGAACCTAGTGATGTCCATAGGGAAGTTCAGTTGTTAGAAACCCATCCTCTGGTTGATGTGGTTTATTCAGGTTATGATACCCAGATTGATTTTGTTTTCCCACCAAATATTTTTCAACCAATTGTGGGAACGTATATGTTTCAGATGTGTCAATTATTGAGTTTTGAGACTAAACCTAAGTACTTTAGGAGAATAGAAATGACACATTTGCTTAAGATTGACCGCCAGTTTCATCGTGGTCAATTGTGTGAGTCAAAACTGATTGACTTTAAGGATCCGCAATTATTCAAGTTATTATTATGTGCTTCTAAGTTCTTATTTGAGTTTTTACGAGACTTTACAACTCGAACCGGATCTTAGCTTTGAGGAATTCCAAAGACATGAAAATATTTTATTTGGACCCAAATCATAGAGCCCGAACTTGAACCACAAACTAGATGTGGTTGTCTTAAACAGGAACCTAGACAAGGGTGTGCTTCATTTGTTAATTTTCTTGGCATGTTGCAGATTCCTTTTACTTGTGATAGCTCTATTTGGTTTTGATGACCCACAGATTTTTCGGCTATTACTTTATGATTTTATGAGGTGACTAATCCTTTGTTAGTCTGGCTGAAGATTTTAAACTTAGCACTTCTTGGGAGGTAACCCAATATTCATGCGACACGGTAATATCTTTCCTTAACTCTTTTACTTCAAATGGTAACAGTCTCTCCTTGTTCATGCTTTTAATTTTATCTTTAGAACATTGAGGACAATGTTAGATTTAAGTTTGGGGGTATGGGAGAAACTTTTAGTTGCATTATTAAACTCCAGAGCCTAGAAATTTATGTTTATTAAGGATGGCACTAACCAATCTAAGTGGATGGAAGCATTTTGGTTGTAGGAGTTGAGGAACCAATCTGATTAGATGGAAACATCTAAAGAGTCTATTCATAAAAGCACAGAGCTCAGGTGTTAGAATTAAAGAAAAAACATGGTAGTTTCGCCATATCTCGTTGAATCCTTTTCACTTCTATTTTTATTTTGTTTTCTTTAAAATATGTTTGTCTAAGTGATTAGGTGGGGCTCACGATTCAAGTTGTTACCACTGCTAGGGTGAAATAGAGTGATTGAGATACAAAAAAAAAAAAAAAAAAGAAATTGAGACCAGACCATCAGACCAACCGGAATAAATTCAATAAAGTCGACCACTGGAACCCTTGTATATGCCATCTGAGTTGACCTAGAGTTAGGATTATCGACCACTGGTTCCCTTGTATATGCCAGTGTGTTGATATTAGTCTAGACCAATATCTCAGTCCATTAGGATATGTTTATTTTGGCAGTGGCCTTCAGACAGATATGAGAAACACCATTCACCTTAGTCAACATCAAAACCATCTATGTTTTTCTATATCCATCTCTTAATCTATCCATGTGATTGGTTGACTCCGGTTATGATGTCCGAAACTATCCGAGTAGAGCTCTGTGACTTATATATGAATTTTAGTATGCTTGAGTGCAAACTCGTGTACAAAGAATTGGAATTTCGCATCGTGGTACTTCCTCCCTGTAGTCAATAAGTATGCCAACCAAGGAGATTCTTTAGTGCCTTCCAAGGTTCTGCGTAGATAGTTAGGGTTTGGAGAGTAAAGGTTTTGTGGGTACACCTCTGGTAAACCCTCCCGAGACTATAACTCGGCCACTAGGGCCACCTAGGGGTTTAAAGGCTTATTGCATACGCTAAATGCAATCAACGATGTCTGCGACAGTGAGTTAGGATTTTATTTAATTTTTGCTCGAGGACTAGCAAATAATAAGTTTGGGGGTATTTGATAGACACATTTTTGTGTCTGATTTAATCTCAATTGTATATTTTGTTAGTGCTCGATTTTGTATTTATTATGGCTTTTTGTGTCTTTGTAGGTGTTTTTGGAGAAATAAACATGTGCGGAAAAATTGGCTCGAAAAGTGGTATTTGCGCTCGTGGGAGAAAATTGCTATTCGGACCTTTCACTTTGGATAAGGGGTACCCCATTGATAAGGGGCACCTCAGGGTACATGCTATTTGCACCCCATCGAGGTTAGGGGGCATCTTCATCTTCCCGGTTCAAAAGCATATTGGCGGGAAATTATTTTTCGCTCTGCGGACTCACTGTGAAGAATTCGGGACGAGTTATACATGGACTTTCTCATGGATTATGATATATATGGGCTCGTTATTTTGAACCATGGATGGTAGGTGGTTTAGTTCGAAGACAAAACACGAGTTCAATGATTCCTCGATAAAACAGGGCAGTGAGCTATTACGGGTTTGTGTTGATTCAAAATATGGAAGTTACGTGTGGAGATGGCTAGGATATATTAGTGAGATTCGTTTCTATCTTAGGAAGATTCTGAAGAGCCACAAACGCGTTAAAAAGAGAAGGAAAACAAGATAATCGACGATACTTCCGGTGAAAGAAAAACGAGAAAATAAAGGAATTTCTCGAGATATTTGGTCGCTGCTGCGTATATAAAGGCTAGGGAGAAGTTACAGAGGGGAGTCGAGAGTTTGGGGCACGAATCGGGAGTTGGGAGAGCCAACAGAGGGCTCAGGAGCGAAGAAAAATAATTGCAGAGAAGTTCTCTGCTGCTACTGAAGAAGAAGAACACCAAGAACATTAGACGAACCGTACAATTGCATAAAAACGCTGCAATATTACGACACGAGGCAGTCTTAAATCGAGCAGACTTATATTTTATAGCAGTATTCATATACCGTTTTTGTAATGTGTTGTTTGTAACGCTTATACAACGTTGCGAACTGTCTGAGTCATTAGTTTTCTCTTGTTTTTCACCCTGTTGAGCTATGAACACCTATTTTGAGTACGTGAATACCATGAGGAGCTAAACCCCAACACTGGGATGACGGAGGAAGCCATATTTCATGCGTGTGGTAATTATATTTAATTCTTTCATGACTTTTTGCATGGATTGTTAATTGTGTTATGGTTTTTATTGAATGGTTGTGATTTCAATTGATGGGTTATACTTAGGTTAAGTCTTTTGATACCCCATGCTTAAGATATACAGTCGTTGCTTTTCAAAAATCTACCTTGGCAAAACATAGAGTTAATATTTTATTATTATTTGAGCTATAATTGTCTAGAATAAATATATGAATCGCATGAATGAATTTTATGGTGGAATCCGAAGTCCCAGTTCTCTCGATATTTGTGACAAAACTTGTGTACATATTTTCTTTATTTTTAGTATTTTCTTAAATCGAGTCTTTACAAGTCTGAGTGAACGAACTTTACTACCACTTTCTATAACAAAATTAAAATCACATCACTAGCTTAGGGGGCGCTACAGCGTAGAGTATGGAAAATGAACTACAAATTGTAAACAGTCCTCCCCTGTTTTTCTACGGTAAGAATAAATTCTTTTTTGGAATCTGTATGCAATGGGATGAAAAAGGTCACAGGAATGCCAAAGGCGCCTGATCGACTGACAAATTTACAAAAGGCTACGGGTATGCCAAAGGCGCCCGGTCGGCTGATAAATCTACAAAAGGTCACAGGAATGCCAAAGGCGCGTGATCGACTGACAAATTTACAAAAGGCTACGGGTATGCCAAAGGCGCCCGGTCGGCTGACAAATCTACAAAAGGTCACATGAATTCCAAAGGCGCCTGATCGACTGACAAATCTACAAAAGTCTACGGGTATGCCAAGGGCGCTCGATTGGCTGACAAATCTACAAAAGGTCAGAGGAAGGCCAAAGGCGCCTGATCGACTGACAAATCTACAAAGGGATACGGGGGTATGCCAAGGGCGCCCGATTGGCTGACAAATCTACAAAAGGTCACAGGAATGCCAAAGGCGCCTGATCGGATGACAAATCTACAAAAGGCTACGGGAATGCCAAAGGCGCCTAGTTAGCTGAAAAATTTACAAAAGGTCACAGGAATGCCAAAGGCGCCTAATTGACTGACAAATCTACAAAAGGCTATGGGAATGCCAAAGGCACCCAGTCGGCTGACAGATTTACAAAAGGGCACAGGAATGCCAAAGGCGCCTGATCGACTGATAAATCTACGAAAGGCTATGGGAATGCTAAAGGCGCCCAGTTGACTGACAAATTTACAAGTCACGAGAATGCCAAAGGCGCCTGATCAGCTGACAAGTTTATAAAGGTTACGAGACCGCTGAAAGCAGTCAATAGGCTAAAAAACTCTACAGAGGGCCGTGGTAATAGCATGAATAACAAAAGGAGAGTAGACGCGTTCATCAACGCCCAACATCCCACCACTTCCTTCGGATTAAAAGAAAGGGGGAGTATGCGAGTTCATCCAGCGCCCGCCCACCCCACCGCTTCCTTCTGATAAAAAGAAAGGGGGAGTAGGCGCGTTCATCCAACACCCGCCCATCCCACTGTTTCCTTCTGATAAAAAGAAAGGGGGAGTAGGCGCCATCCAACGCCCAACACACCACTGCTTCCTTCTGATAAAAAGAAGGGGGAGTAAGCGCATTCATCCAACTCCATCCCACCCTACCGCTTCCTTTTAATAAAAAGAAAGGGGGAGTAGGCGCGTTCATCCAACTCCTGCCCATCCCACTATTTCCTTCTGATAAAAAAAAAGAGGGAAAAAAAGAGGTAATAAGCGCGTCACAAAAATGCTTACCCAACCTCATATATCTCCCCAACAACAAGAGGGGAGAATTATGAACAGTTGAAGCTGCATGAAACCAAGAATAACGAAAAACACTAATAACAAATTAATAATTAATCAGGCACCATATTAATATCCCACGACCAATAAAAACAAAACACAACAACATGACAAACAAATCATCCGAAAAGACAAGTCCAACATAACCAAAGAAAGATGAAGAGAAAGACAACACAAAGAGGAAGTGCCTTGAGTAGACTAAAGCTTAGCCAACTCCTGCTGCTTCTCCTCAAGCTCAGCACGAACCGTTGCCTCCGCGGTCTCGGCTCGTAGCACCTCATAGTTAGCTACCCCAACATCAGCAAGCAACAAATTCAGCATCGCCTTCTTACTAGCAGTCACCTCAGAGCGCTTCTTCAGCCCCCCCTCTAGCTTGGAAATCTGACTTGTAAGACGGCCACGAGGGTCGTTATGACTCTTCACCTTCGCCAACAACTCTTCCAGCCACGTTATTGGAAACTGAACGATGATTGCGGACCACACAACAGTCTCCCAACCGCGTATTATCGCCACGTCAACAGGATCATCCCCCACACGCGTGAGTTGATCGGCGACCTCCAAGAGATTCTTTGTCATATAGCACAAAATACGGACGTCTAGGAGACCCGCCTTCGCCACGTGACTACCACCACGCTCCACAATATCTCTATAAGCAGCAGCAAAAACGGTTGGAACCCAAAATCCATGAACGAGAGTGTGAGTGGATGGATCTACTCCAGCTTCGGCAGCACTCACTACTGAAGGGAAACGAAGTTGTGCGTCTTCAGAATCTTCTGACACAACAGGGATGGCTGGTATATCAGAAACAGGAACATCAGTCTGCTTCTCTGAAGGGGCAGAAGAACCGCTACCATCCATCCGAGCGCGCTTAAAAGACCCATCGCCGCTGGGGACTACGCGCCGAACGCCGTCTGTATCAGGCTTAACAGTCTCCTTACGCTTCTTACCCATATCCTAGCGCCAATGATAAGATTTTAGTAAAGGAAAAATAAACGAGCGTAAGTAAAAAAAAAAAGGGACTAACCTCAGGAATCGATGAATCTGGCGGCATATCAGCAGGTTTCGGAAGAGACGCGGAAGAAGACGACTCAGAGTCACTAGTGGAGCCTGAAAAATGAGAGATGAGCACCAATGCGAAAAAAAACTTAGATTTATTAAAAAAAAAAAAGGAGAGAGAAAGAGAGAGGAAATAAGAACGATAAAAACGAAGACACGTATTAAATAGGATGTTACCTGTAGGATCATTAACGGTTAATGCGACGTGGGATGAGGACCCACCAAAAACTGTCCGGCTGGACCTAGATTGGCTCATTGATTGCAGAACGGCACCAGGAGACACCGGAGGTTCACCAGTAACATGGACGGTCTCAGCCTGAAGAGGATGGACTGAAGATATATGAAGGCACGGTGATACCCAGCTAGTCCCCCTGGGAAGGCTGACCCCTAAATCCCTCAACTGGTCTACAAATGAAGGGGTTGGACTATTACTCGCACTCCCAGGAGGCTGTGACGCGCTCCTCCGATGACCCTGCTGAGGCTGTAAGGACGAGATGTTAGCGGAGGAACAAGGGCGCGGGGCATACAACTTGGCTGCCTCTCGTTTAGCCTTCTTTGCAAGGCTCTTCTCAGTCCAATCACTCTCAGGCATATTCAGGTACTCTTCAATTACATAAGAAGGCGCCTTCCACCCCACACGACTGGAATGGGGAACTTCCTGAGAAAGTAATTCCTGCCACCCATTTTTATCAAAAAGAAAAGGTACGACAATAAGTAACGGACACACAAAGCAAAAGAAACGACAAGTACCTGTGGTGCCAAAGGACTAGCAGACGGTCTCACATCTATCCGCGGAGGCTTACGATCGGAAAACGACCCTTTCTTCGGCTTCGCGGTCTCATGACCCTCAGGAGGAGCCCAAGAAGTCACTAAGGGCTCCAAGGGGTGACCTTTATTGGCTGGAATGAGACGGTGCTCAGCAGCTACGGCATCATCAAGTTTAATCCGACCGGATGCATGAAGCACTCGACGATCTTGAACAGATTGGTCACAGGGAGGAGATGATTCGCGTAAAAGAAAATTCAAAGCCCGACGACGTAGGAAATCATGGTACTCGTGGGCTCCTTCAGTAACCGCCAAAGGGCGCGCGGGGATGGGCTGCTTGAATGAAAAGTCGATCCCTCGATCAGACATACGTGTCGCCCCCTTAAAGATAAAACAGTTAAAACTGGCGATGATATCCCCAACATCAGAGCTTTACCTAGGAGGGAACCTACGAGGAACCCCTTGATCAAACACAACTTGCCGAGCTGCACGATCAGGATTGTAAGACATAGAAAAAAACTTGCCAGCATGGAAACCAGGAAGATAGCCAGGCAACACGGCCAGTGCCGAATAAAAATCCGCCTCCGTCAAGAGCTTCGTCGAGTCTAGCTCCGTTTCAAAAGGAGCAGTGAAATCATAATGGGCGGTACCCGATCGACCGTCTTGATAAGGAAATGACGCAAAGTCTTTAGCCACGTCCAGATGCTTGGAAATATCGCCCTTGGGAATTTTCCCCTTAAGATTCCAAAGAGCCATCTGCGGGTAGCCGTAAACAACAAGAACCCTCTTAACCGAGCCATCATCTTGCCTAACATCTTCCTCGCAGTGAATCGCTAGTTCATTAGGATCAGGCACGTATGGAGGAACATTCTCCCAAGACCACGCTTGCATGAAAGAAGCCGGGATATAAGTCTCAATCTTGTGAGACGAACCCACCGTCTGAAGGTCCTGACAGAACAAATCTAGATGGCGATACAAGCCTCCTAAGAACATCGGTGCAAGTGGGAAAGAAACGTCGCGAGACAGCAACACCGCCATCGGCACGAGTTCACTCTTAATGGTATCCTGGGGATTGTATTCAAACACATCATGACAAAGCCAAAACAGGATGAAAGCGGCCAACTCCGCGCGGGGGTTTTTCTCTTTTCGCTTGGGGGGGAAAACTTTTCCATCTACCAACCGTGGAGCCCAATACTTGAGACAAAGAGGGAAAGAAGCACGACGGTTGGTCTTGGTAACCCATTCAAGACCGGCCTCTGTTGGAAGAGCTGACGAGCCATGAATCGCCTCATATGCACGGATAGAGCTAGTCAGTAGTCGGTCGCCCATTGGACGCGTTGAAGGAGTCTTCTGTTCTACGACCCATTTGGTCTTCCCCTTCACGGCAGAGGATGACGCCCCTTTATTGCGTGCGCCAGTAATCTTCTTGTCCTCGCCCTGTTCGATGGCACCTGGTCCCTCCGCACCAACTCACGACGAGAAGCATCTTTACATTCCAACAGATAAGTGCACAACTTCTTATCCTCATCGTTCAGCGCTCCATAAACGGCCGCCTCATCATACGAATGACTACCGTGGATAGGTAACCCAGTAAGGGCGAATACATCCTCCAGAACGATGGTTGCTTCCCCCCATGATGTAAGAAGAGTGTGAACGGGAGGAGCCCAGCGATAAAAGAGTCATGTTGTGTCGCGCTTACACCTCTTCACCTCCCGTTTAAAAGACGAATTTATAGCTTCATCAATACCTGCTCTACAGAGGGCAGCCACGTGACCAGAATTGGAACGTATGTGGGACGCCTAGTGAGGCCACACCGGATGGGTTTTTGACTTGGAATGAATGTAGATGATGGGAAGATCATAGTCACCACGATGAATGGCCATCCGCGGCACCATTTTAAACGCAAAAGTATCCATGGTCTCTGACTCGGGTTGTATAAGCCACCCAGGGGAGGAAGGATAAGGTAATACATGAGGGTTTAAAAGGCGAGGAACCAAGATATCATCAAGAGGAAAAACACGCTTACCTCTGCGGAGCTCCCTCAGCCTTAGCGCGCGTTTCATATTGGGTCCGCTAGTAAACTCTGTGATTGTATATGACCTGCCATCCGCTGGAGAAGGTAGGAGAATTTCATATTGATCCGAGTATTCAGCCTCCTCGAAGCCCATGTTCATGGTTCCTTCGGACTCATCAGATTCTTCAGACGAACTACTGGTGGAACTGCTAGACATGGCGAGTGTATGTGTATATTCAAGAGGAAGGGGGAGAAGAAAGATAAGGGGAAAATAGATCAACGACTCTATATATAGAGAGCCTCAGGGCCTGAACGTGGTGGTTATGCATAGGGAGTGGTAACCGGCAGAAACTGAAAAAAAAAAAGAAAAAAGAAAAAAGAGGGAACGTTTGCACGATGGAAGGTCAAACGCCGCCCATGATCATAGAGTCAATAAAGAGGAAGGGGGTCCTCAAATTAACTGCCTACAACAAAGGGGCGCTCAAAATATTCTATGACTATCGGGTCATTTAACAATTGACCCAATAGTCAGGGGACTAATGTTGATACATAAAAAATAATACCCCTTAATGGTGCAAGGGTGCCCTTAGGAGGAGAGGAAAGCCTAGTATGAAAGATGGGGACTTGGAGACTAAGCCCAAGTCCAACAAGAAAAGACCCATGAAGAAGGAAGGACAAGGAAGGGATTAATGAATAAGGAGGAGGTTATGTTAAGAAATGGCATTAGAGGTAATTAAGAAGGCTTAGGAATGTGTCATGATGACATAAAAAGAGGGACTTTTAGGAAAGTCTGTATAAGGAAGGACAAGGTACAATGGAAAGGTAAATCTCTCTTACTATTCCTAGAAAAGTGAGGTCACTTGGTGTAGCTAGGACGGGTAGGACCAGAACTAAATTCACCTTTCAACAGCGGCAGTTATTAGTTGTCCCTAATTTATTTAAGACTCTTACAAGAAGCGCGGCCAGCCATCTTTGGTCGATCGTTTAGGAGCCATATGGGCAGGCCGTGACTTGGTCGATTACGGCTTATGCAAGGGGGTGGCTGTTGATCATGGCCACATCTTGTTGGCCACCTAAAATAGGAGTTAGGCCAGCCTATTCGTCTGGCGAAGTTGGGAGGCCGAGATGATGTGCGGCAGTTAATGGTTGTCGTTGATTTAAATTAGGTTTTAGAAGTCGTGTGGCCAACCTACTTTAGGGCTAACGGTTTTTGGTGTTAGCGCGTATTGGGAGCTGTTCGTCTGGCCAGCACTATAGTCGAGCCGATGGTGAGCGTATCTGCACCTTGCTCGTTGATTGAGATTGAATCTAGGCCGGTCAATTCGGCTAGCGAAGTTGGGCGGCCAAGATTGTTTTGCGGAAATAACATGTTGTTGCTAACATAATTTAGGGTTTTATAACTCGCGCGGCCAACTTACTTTGGGTAAACGTTTGGTGGCTCTGCTTGCGAGCTGTAAGGATTCCGATTGGCCAAGGCATTAGTGGCCCCGTCGGTGTGCATGGTGGTGCTTGTCTGGTCGCGTCATGAGGCGGCCAAACTTGGTAAACCAACCGGCCAAAATGTGCGGCTATGATCGTTTTTGAGACTGACTTGGGCATCCTAGATTGGATTCTTTAAGGAATTAGGCGCATCGACCAACCAACATCCAACTTTATGTAAAAGTGCGCGTGGCGCATTTAAAGCAATCTGATTGGTCGATAGGAAAGAAGGGCAAGTAGGCAATTTTATGGGGCGTGGCCGGCCAGCCACGGGCAGTGCCTGCTAGGGCGAACTGGACGGCCAAGTGGCGTGGTCGCGCCTCATTTTGATGTGCTTCTATTTGCTGCAGCTCATCTTTATTTCTTGTTTTCTGATTTTTGGTAGGACTTTGCTCCTACTAGCTCCATGATGGATTAATTTTCCTAGCTTACCTAGGTTTGATCTCGACCAATGGGTTTCGGGATATTGCGCAAGGCGAAAAAACCTAATTTTTGCAAATTAATCAGGCCAAAATTTGAATCTTGTGAGCTATCACAAAATCGGTCAAATTTGGTAAATTCTGTGTGCTGACACAAAATTCTTAATTTTATTCTCTTAGAGCAGTTAGCGCGTCCTATGATTGAGTACTTTCATGCAAACCTTAATCTCGATACTTCGGGAAATTCATGCTACTCAGCTGCAAGTGAACACTAATTGTCATGTCATACCAATATTAAGAGTTCAGCCGAGGAACATAGCATAGGAAAAGTACTCAATAAGCCGTACATTAGTGAATAATGCAGGCGAGAGACAAAATCTACAGAATATTTGGGGTTGTTGCTACATGCACCATTCTGGGTATATTTTATATATAAATATATTGAATTACTCAATACATATGTAAGTAAGGAGGCATGGGCACTCATCACTCTTAAATGGCTCATCTTCCTTGCGGAACGACGACACATTAAATACATGGTTTTACAATTTTAGCCCTGAACTAAAAACCACCATCAACAATAAGGATACAAGATAACTCCTACAATATTCCACAGCCGCACTCCCCACAAAGATTTGGCAATTAAGCACAAGTTCAATTAAGAACTCTTCCCCATAATATGTCATTCCCAGAGGAACAATAAGAGCGACCTTACTTTTACGAGAAAACAAGGATTTCTTTGGACATTAACAAATTACAAGAAACATAAACTTGTATCCTGAAAACTCGAATAAAATAACCACAAGAAGACCTTAATGATTAATTTAATCGGAAATGCTCAACATAAGAAAACTTACGGAGCCATACAGTACTTTCACATAGAAGTGGATCAGGGAATGATCAATACTGCGGAATATTCACTAGTTCATTATATTTTTTTTATCAATATTTGCATAAAGACATAATAAACTTAACTTTTGACATATATGAGATAATCATAGTTCACGGACGTAAACACACATATCCCATAAAATATTTTTGCAATATATAAAACCAACAAAGATTAAATACTGCAAAATTATCTTCCAAATAACTTAGAATTTAAAATAAATAAATCTAAAAACATTGCAAGATGAAAAATCGTTGGCAATAGCTATGTGTAATTACAATATTTGTTATTCCAAACCCTAGTTATCCTTCTTAAAACACGAGAATAAATTCTCATAAGAAGTTTCCTAGACATTAAGATTCTTGAAAAATTCTTTATCGTCCCCGAACTCCTTGTCGTCAACAGACATTGGAACATGAGGTTCATGAAGAAATGAGTCAATTCCAACGAACCCTCTAGACTAATGCCGAACCAGGGCCTTCTGAATTTCAAGAGATCTCATAACAATAGCCTTTATTTGTTGCATCTCCATCCTTGTTTCTTTTAACTCTTCAAGAATACCAGAAAACTTCTGAAGATTTGAGGGGTTTGGTTTCTTCATATTCTTCCCTTTTCTCTTCAAAGTTGTAGAGGAATGGGATTTACCTTTTTCCATTATGATTGATAGTTTAACAATCATGTTAACATCTTTTCCATCAGAAGATATGACGCTTTGAGTCTCCATTCAAATATGGGATTGTGAAAGAATTACACAAAACTAGCTCCATAAGCAATCTTTTGATAAAAAAGAGTTTTAGAGAAGGAAAAAGATCAACAGAATTCCAGAAAACAAAAACAAAAACAAACAAAATATTTTCTTTTCCTAAAACCCGATTGTGCATAACTCTTGTCTCTTTGAATTCGGGCACATGAGACAAGATGCACTTCCAACATAATTAAGTTGTGTTGGGGTGAACAATAATCTGTCCACCATACGATCCTTGTACGGAATTCTCATTACCCTTTTTCATAGATTGTTTATACCTTGTTCTTTTCCGTAGAGGTCTATCTTTTTCTTTAGAAATTAACTTCTTCGGAGATGAGTCAAATTTACATACCTCAGATGAAATTCGACTTATGAACAAGTTTGAGCTAGCTTGCTGATCGATTTGCTCTCCGTTGAAGTTTGTTGACATATCTTATTTTATGTTTGTACTTAAATCAATTAGAGAGTCCGTGCCCCTTAATAGTACAATAAAAACATGTCACGTGGAGGACGGTTCAGGCACCATAGTGGAGCATGCTGCTAAACAAATTGAAGTACCTAAAACATGAGAAATAGAATTTTCAGTAGATATGGAAGAATCCATTTTATCCTCCAAAGTGGTTGAAGAAGTTTCTCCATAAAGAATATCAAGATTGATGTAAGTATTGCTACAATTATCAAAATCAATATTTTCGCCAAGGAGCGCAACACTTGATTTTTCATCTTCATTTGAGTCATAGTGATCAGACATTTCATCACGAGTTGCAACAAGACCTTTGTTCCCATTGTATTTTCTACGATTTGGACACTCATTAGTAAAATGACCAAAACCTTTAGACTTGAAGCACTGTGGTATATCCTCATCATCAGTGTCGACGGTGTCCCTAATTTTAGGAGGTACACGATCATGAGGTTTAACTCATGATCTAGGTTTATCTCTGATAAATCCGTTTACTTCTCTTCAAAAAAAGATCTCTAAACTGTCTTGTGATCAGTGAGACTGAGTTGTCAAGATATTTATATGATGAATCAGTTTCAATAGGATCATCCAAAGAGTTGCGAACACATTTACTTTTATCAAGTAATGTTTTTTTGTGCTTTGAAAGCAATATCATTTCCAGACTTGGATGTATGCTCATGATCAAAGATCTTTAACTTCCCAACAAGAGTATTTATGGATAGTGTATCAAGGTTATTTCCTTCAACGATGGCATGTTTCTTAGACTCGTATTTGGCTGGCAACGATCTGAGATTCATCACAATATCCTTTTCAGGAATAGTCATACCCAATGCAAAAGATGCATTAACAATTTCAGAAACTTTGTGATTAAACTCATCAAATGAATCTTCATCAGCCATACAAAGGTTTTCCCAATCAGAATTTAAGTTTCGGAGCCTAGCTTCTTTGTCAGAGGTATTCCCTTCAAATATGGTTTCTAAGATATCCCAAGCATCTTTAGACCTAGTGCACGTAGTCACATGGTGCTGAAGATCTGGGGTAATGACATGGATGATAGCATTTAATCCGTCAGAATTTGCTCTGCAACAAGAATTTCAACATCATCATAATCACCAATATCCTTTGCAACAGTTACACCGTCTACTGTATCTAATAGAGGATTATGGCCATTAACAATACGAACCCATAATTGAATATCACGCGCTTGAAGAAAGGCACACATAGAAATTTTCTACCACAAGTAATTCGAGCCATCGAAGACTGGTGGTACGTTTACAGAGATAGCACTTTTGTCCATAGAGTCAGATTGCAACAAACACAGACTTATGAGGTCTTAAACGTGTTTGCCCGCTCTGATACCAATTGAAAAAGCGGGGGTCTAACAACCACACCCAAAATTTTGTTCGGCAATCTGTATGGACTAACTCCAATATAATTCCAAGAGAATCAACTAGACAGACAGACTCAATCAAGGAAAGATATCCAAAGGTTGCATTTACCAATTGATTGAAATACGCACAACCTGTGATATTTCAGTTAACTTCGGACTGAAATGTAGTTAAGCCCTAACCAAGTCTCACACCGATTAAGGTACAGTATCGTTCCTAACGTCTCTGAATCCCAGCAAGACTCTACGCACTTGATTCCCTTGGCTGATCTCACCCACAACTAAGAGTTGCTATGACCCAAAGTCGAAGATTGATAGACAAATTTGTCTCCCACATAAAAGCCTATTCTGATAGATAAATTTGTCTCCCATTGAAGTACCTATGAAGTTTTGTTCCGTATTTTTATAAATCAAGGTGCACAAGAACCAATTGATAATCCAGACTTATATTCCCGAAGAACAACCTAGAAATATCAATCACATCACAATAACTTAACTATATGGTAGTAGAAGAAGTTATTGTGGAATCACAAAGAATGAGACGAAGAGCTTTGTGATTACTTTTTATATCTTACCTATCGGAGATAAATCTCGAGCAAATCTTAGAGAAGATAGTAGTCAACACGACAGAATAAGTAAGATCATAAAATATCAGAACACGCAACTACAGAGAAAATAGTTGGGTCTGGCTTCACGAATCTTAAATGAAGTCTTCAAGTCGTTAACCTATAATGGTTTTGGAAAAACTTAGGTTAAAGGAGAATCGACTCTAGTCGCAACTAGGACACATGAAAGTGTCAGGGTTTGATAGCTTAGAAACAAAGCAATCAATATTCACCGTTAGATGAAAACCTGATTTAAGATTCAAGCTAAGTTTGCTTAAAACCAAAGCGATACCTCTCCACCGTTAGATGGTCTTAGCTTGTTACACACAAATTAAATATACCCTCATTTAGATATGGGTAACCGTACCTAAACGTGTATATTGAGTTGGCTTAACAATAGTTAACCGAAGTTAGCCATATGAACACTTTTGTATTAACCACATTTATCTAACACTTCTAGATCAAATATGATGATCAATCAAACATGAATGATGATCAAATGAATCTAATTGTGTTACTCATAGAGTTGTTCAATTGTATACATCTCATGGAAGTATATAAGAACCAATTGGAAAAAATTCGGATTGATTCATAATCGTACAAAGTACTTATACCGAAATCAATTCATGAACATTAAGCCACGGTTTACAAAGATTGCATTCCTTATTTTATTAATGTATTTTGTTCACGAGCATGAAAACATACTTAACCGATTTTAAAACATTAACCACTAAGTTTGCAAACGGGCACGCAAACTTTAGTTCCAGACTTTGGTCTTGTCAGCAGTTTGCAAACGGGTACGCAAACTGCAGTCCCGGACCTTAACTCAGGTAGAACCGTTCGCATACTGGTATGCAAACTTGGTTCCTGGACTTTAACAGTTAAAACCGTTCGCATACTGGTATGCAAACAAGGTTTCCGGACCTGAATCATACCAAAAAAGTTTGCATACTGGTATGCTTACTGTGTTGTATCCAAACAAGGGTTAATCATTCTTAACTCCCAATTAAATCATTGAAACATCCTCAAAAGACGACAATAGATGTCTCACACAAACTATTAGCTTATAAGTAATTTTCAAGTGATTGAATGATTAATACGAAATTTTCCGAGTCGACATGAAATGATTGTCTCACACAAATCATGTAAGATGTTTCAAGGCAATTTTTACATGATCATCTTTTGACTTATTATTTAGTTTCCAACAAATAAATTGTTTCCAACTAAACTCATCAAGAAAAATGATGAACGTAGCTAAAGCAAAAAGCTTCCAACACATATTTCGAGAAATAGATAAGCGAGATAAACTCGGCTCGAAATATCAAATGTGTATAATATTAAAGTCTATATAGCTATATGACTTAGTCTCATTAGGAGATAGAATATAATAGACTTTTGAGTGATAGATAAGTTTAAGTCTCCACATACCTTTTGTTGATGAAGTTCCTCCAAGCTCCCCTTAGTAGATCTTCGTCTTCAATCGATGAACGCCGTGAAGTCTAAAGCTCAACTACACATTCTATCTTAATCCGAGACATAACTATAAGTAAACTAGAAATCAAGACTTATAGTTTTGATCACCTAAACTTGACAAACAAGCTTGAGATAGCAACGCTTACGAGTTTGACCGAGCAGTGCTCTAATACTATGCACATCATGGGAAAATCTGTTTGTTTCGTGATCCGGATAGGTATGCATATTCCTATGCAAAGCATTTTGGAACTGTGGTAAGGGAACCGGGTTAAATTATTCAAACCGGTATGCGAGCCAATATAGTTCTATGTTCTATAACCAGTTTAGTACCCAAACCGGTACGTAAACTGAAAAAGATTTGTGAACTCCGGAACCGGTAAAAGTCTTAAGTTTGCAAACCGGTACGTGAACTGAAAAAGTTCCGTCAACTCCAAAACTATAAGTTGCACCTAAGTTTACAAACCGGTACGTGAACTGAAAAAGTTCGGTCAACTCCAGAACTCGGTTATGCTTAAAAGTTTGCAAACCTAAGTTTACAAACCAGACTTGATTGATCCTTGGACATTGGTCTTTGGTACCATCCAAGAACTCATTTTGTAGTTAGGTCCACAGATTTAGTTCTGTAAGCGTTCTAATAACAAGAGAGAGCGAGAAAAAGAGAGAGAGAGAGAGAGAGAGATAACTCTAGACACTTTCCTTGATTGAATTTTAACTCTCGGAGTTATGTTGAGTTTGTCCATACAGATTGCCTACAAAAATGTTGGTGGTGTATTTTGGTACCCGTAGTGTTTACAGCTGAAAAGGCGAGGGTACCCAAATATACCTCAAGCTAAAACTTTTCCTACCTATAAGTCCTTTCTCCGAAAGTGATTGTCTATGGACTAAGTCGAGACAATACAACTAATCGATTCACACTTCGTGTGATCATCTATGGATACGAGATCGAGACAATACAACAACGAAGTATGTTACTTGATAAAAAGGTTCGGACTTAACCAAACACAATAAGATTCACTTATCAAGTAAATAAGAATTAACGTTTGTGTAATTTACTTTAATTATAATAAAATAATTATAATGTGGAAATATAAAGTAAATGACACAGTAAGATTTTGTTAACGAGGAAACCGCAAATGCAGAAAAATCCCGGGACCTTGTCCAGAATTGAATACTTTCAGGATTAAGCCGCTACACAAAATTACACCTAACTTCGTATAGTTGAGACTAAGCAACTAAACCTATAGTTCACCTAGTTCTGTATATATTCCCACGCCTTCAACCTAAGTCACGTACTTGGAACAATTCCTTTGGTTCGTATTCCAAACAGTAAAGGAACAACAAATTTGTTTGGTATCAACTCTATTCAACCAAGTGATATGAGTCGGACAAAGGCACTTCTGTTTATCTTAACATAAACTCCTTGGTCAGGTCCTTAGATCTATCTTATGTTCAATTACCGAAGTAATCGTTTAAGATTAAGCCAACAACACTATTAATCCAAAGAATTATGTTGATGCCGATCTACTCAATTAATCAATCCAATCTATCACAAGGATAAACCGATTATTAATTGGATCCTATTTTTACCGAAACAAGTATTGTGCACACCAAATATTATGAACCCACAAATCAGAAATCTTCAATATCTTCTTTGTCTTCAAATCTTCTTAGATCTTAAATAAACACCTGCACACAATCACTTGAATCTCTTGTGATCAATCACGCACAGAACAGAGTATGTTAACAATGGATTATCACAAGATCATCTTTAGAACTAACAATAGTCTAAAGATCCCTGTCGAAACTCTGAACTAGTTTGAGTGAATCTTATATCATAAGAGAAGATTCTCAAGCATAAACAAACTAGGTGCAATCAAAGTTCAACCACCGTTAGTCAATCAAATCAATGAAAACAAAAGATAAACCGCAATTATCTAGTTTCCCACCAACGGTAGTAATAGAGCTTCTCAATCCCAAAGAAGACTTTAAACTGAGCGGCCGTAAGAGATTTTGCCTAATTAGGTTACTCTCCTCTCCGAATAGGCGGCTTCACCAGTAGCAGCACAATAAGAGGTAGTTTGTTGTTACGGAGGATTAGTTTGCAAGAAAGGCAAACTTCAAGTATTTATAGACAAGGAAGTTTGGACACCAAGGAATTTCCAAAACCGAAAATATTCTCAAGATATTTATTAAAGCACAATTCGGTTTCCATAATTCCTGGAAATGCTCTGTCCAAAAATAATGATCGAAGTCTCTCAGAAAATCTCTAATTAGTAAATGCACATTACTAATTCTTAGTTTCCTAAAAATGAAGTTAATAACCTTAATTAAAATACTCTTAACTTATTTATGTTTCGATCCTGGGATTCTCTTCCCTTAGCTATTAAGGAATAACTTTGAACAATTAAATAATATACATTCTCAGCACATGTTCAAAGTATGTCGACATCTTAACTTTGTAAGTTCTCTTTCACACTTACAACCTTGGAACCGATTTGCCAAACTTCCAAACAAGTTTAGAATTGGTTCATCTGACTTTCAAGAACTATACGATTGATCAAATAACATTCAATCACAAATCATGGGTTTAACGGTTCTACCAAAACAAGTTTCGGTTCTACCTTCCGTGTGAGTATTGTGCATAGTCACACTAGCTTTCCAAAATTCGGTTGACTTGGTACTAGGATCGGTTCCCCACAAATATATGGTATCTAACTTATATGTGTTGCACATGTCCATAGGATCGGTTCCCCTTTGCCTAAAAACGTGTTGCACATGTCCATAGGATCGGTTCCCCTTTCTGCTATAAACCTTGTTGCACCTCATACAAGGATCGGTTCCCCTTTGTGATGTACTGCACCTCTTACTAGGATCGGTTCCCCTTTCCCATATTTGGTTAGACATAAAATCACAAACCCGATCATACCATCTCAGGTGATTACTTAAGATTGGTTTTACTAATAAAAGTTATACCAATACATAAGTCAGGCCTTTGTGAATAGTTTTACCAAGAACACAACAAGTCATGAACGGTTCTACTAAATCACACATATTGGATGTTCACAAGATATGCAATGAATAACAATCCCAATAACGCCTGGCGGTTTCCTTTTCGATTCACAAACAAGTTTATGAACTTACTTCTTTATAACACATGTAAAACATTATTCCCTAGGATGAAATCCTCACCTCATACCCATACATAATCACAATAGCATTCAAATGATTATGGCGATGTCTTATCTACAAAGTTTAATGGTTAAGCAATAAACCTCGTATTGTGTTGTTCCTTAATACTATGTTTATCTAGAGTTCAAATATGCTTCGCAATTTTGTTTTCAATATGCACGACTTGAAAGATACGTTAGGGAATAAAATAGTTCAAGTCAAATATCACTAACCTCAAGTGGAAGGATGATTGTTGTCGTTGTAGCTCCTTGCTTTTTCACATCTTCAAGTCTTCGCAATACTTGTAAAGTCTCATTATCCTAATACTTTCAAGCTAACCTATACGAAGTTGACTCTAGTACATAATCAAGCGACTCTTAACATGAGTTTTGATTCACTAAAATATGGCAACCAAACTTGACATACCGACGCTTGGTGGGTTCAACCGAGCTATGCTCTAACAACATCCATGGTTCATCCCCTTAGGGACCCGTCAGTTGAACAGATATGCATTACTCTAGAAAGAACTAATGACCGTGTCTAGATCGAAGGTATGAACTGCCACCATAGACAGTAACCATCCTTTCTCAGAAGATATGAATTACCTTGAATGGTAATAATCATAGTGGGAGTTAGATGATATGAGTTACTCCGAATGGTAACAATCATCTTTATCGCACATGTTGATCATATAAATGATATGAATTACCTAGGATGGTAATAATCATCACTTGTATCACTAGGTAGTATGAGACGCCAATGGATTGACTGCAATTACCTCTTAGTACCAAGGTTACAATCATCTCCGAATGGATGGTATGAACTACAAAGCAGCAACCAACCATTTTCAGACGATATGAATAACCTCGTGTAGTTGTGTTGAACCGCAAAGAGACTTCCTACGTACCATCTCCATTGCTCGAAGGGATCAATCATGACCGTAGTTCTTCATTATATCTAGATAGTATGAATTGTTCATCATCAAGTCTTGCAGAGACTTCATTTAAATTGTAAGTACAAGCAAATAAAAACTAAACGCATTTTCATTTTATGTAATAAAGAGATAATTGAAGGAAAAAGACTTCAACCAGCTATATCCCTTTACAAGTCAGCTAACCCACCCTAGATGGTTTACAATTAAGTGTTATATCTCATGGTTAGCTAGATTTAGGAATGCACAAAAATAAGTAAAATCTCATTCACCACAACACAAGTGGACGCTATCTTTGTGCCGTAACCATGTAATATATCAAAGTGAGCATGAGTAAAATTTACTGGGACAGTTGGAGAGACAGTTCATGAACCATAAAGCTAGTTTACGGGTAAGGGAGCTACGGTTTATGAACCGGGTTCGCCAACCCTTACTCGGCTCGAGAACTCAAATGGACACAATTTGTGAACTGGGTTCGCCAACCTTAAGCCTTTTTGTAGATGGTGGATTTTCGACAAAGGCTAAAATCGTAAAACCATAATTGTACATTCTCCTGATCCAGCAATCAAATAAGTATTGAGGCTCATGTTTCTGATTAAAGTATGAAAGCTCATGCCACAAGAATCTCTGACTGAGTATATTGTCTCTCAGAGCATACATGAATATGCAGTCTCTCAATTGAGGTAACGACATATCTCATGAATACTGAGCAATTTCGGTAATTACTTTTATATAGAATCGAACGATTGGACGGCTCCTAGACAACTTGCTGCTAGTATAGAGAAATAACGTCTTCGGGATGTAACAATGTTTTCCCGACTATATAAAAGACATGTGTATAGAATCATTATTTGATTCGAGACGGGCTCCAGATTTCCTAGTTTGGGCACGCGCTTGACCAACATTGGTTGGTTTTGGTCGATCACACTACTAGTGTAGTATCCCATGAAAAGCGATAACGATCAGTTTAGGATTTGGGAGGTGTCGCAGGATGCAACAACGTGTTTTCCTAACTATACTATACATAATAAATATGACGTCACATGGTGATTCGACATGCTCCGGGCCTTTAGATCATATCACTCACGGATACTCTAATAATTAATGCTCCGGTTTAGATAGCATGCGTAGTGTATTCCATACCGCTGGGGGTGATGGAAGTGATCTAGTAGGAGTTGGAGAGCCATCAATTAATTATTTCAAATCCTTAAATTCATTAATGGGGGTGATGGAATTGAATATTCTTGTGGAGTTGGGAAATATTCTACGTTCTTCATAATATTTCTAGTATTTACTTCAATTCATGGTTCTTCCGCCGTCATGCCACAGAATTCCATGGGTTAGTAATAAATATTCAACGAATTAAGTGAGGAGTATCCGTCACTTATAAACGGCTTTATCTTTTACGAGCCGTTTTTACAAATTTAACCTTAAACGAAAATCCACCATCGAGTAAGCCCCGACCAAAATGGTGCAAGTGTACTCAACAATAATGCACTAGCACGAGCACTACGTTCTTCATAATATTTCTTTACTTCAAATGCACGAACGAGCATTCCAAAATAGTGTACTCAACAATAATGAAGGAACGATGAATGAACCTATGCAAAATAGGAAAATAATAATAATAAAATATTAACTAAGGCGCTAGGGGACTAGGCCCACTGGCAGGCCAGTCACGTCGTGGCCAATCCCACGCCTAATTCTCTAAATTTTATTATATTTTTATTATTTTTCCTTGATCTCATGAAAATTCCTTCATTTGAACAAAATTCCTTCGTTTCAAGGAAACTCCTCAGTTTCATGGTGTTTCCTTCACATCAAGGAAATAATAAAAATTAGGAAAGGTGTCGCGGGACCGAGCTCACTAGCCGGCCGGTCATGCCCTAGTCGTGGCCGGTCCCACACCTTAAATTCTTTATTATTTTATTATTATTTCCATCATCCCATGAAATTCCTTGATTTCATGATATTTCCTTCACATCAAGGAAAAGATGTAAAATTATGGAAGACTCGCGGGACCGGACCCTAGCCGGCCGACCATGCCCTAGTCGTGGCCGGTCCCACACGCCCCTTATTTTATTATTATTAATTATTATGGTTTTCTTCATCTCATGGAAACTCCTTCACTTTAAGGAAAACTCCTTTATTTCAACAAACTCCTTGATTTCATGGTATTTCCCTAAAATCATGAAAATAATACTCCCTCCGTTTCTAGAAAAGATATACTTTCACTTTTTCAATTTGGCCTATTTTTAGTCTAAAATGAAAAAGTGAAAGTATCTCTTTTCCAAAAACAGAGGGAGTATAAAATTAGGAAAAGCCATGGGACCGGGCTTTTGGCCGGCCGGCCATGCCTTGGCCATAGCCGGTCCCACACTTCATGATTCCTTATTTTATTATTATTTTCTTTATCTCATGAAGTTTCCTCAGTTTGAGCAAAAACCTTGATTTCTTCATATTTTCTCAAATGATTGCTCAAATGCACGCCAGAAAATATCAAAATTCTCAGGACTGAGACGCGGACACTATGATGACATGAGCATATTACCTTGACCGACCAAGGTTGGCTCTTTGGATTGCAAGAAGCCGGTCCCACATATTTTCATCATTTGACCTAATTTGTTCACATTAGATTCAAACTCTTCCAAACAATTTGGAATTTCATAAAACGATCGTCGTTCGGTCCCGTGACCAACCAGGGCTGGTTTCATGACCCCTTGGTCGGTCCCTCATCTCTTCATAATTAGATTTTATCACCTAAGGCTCAGACGAGCATTATTATAATAAAGGATTAAACCAGCATTTAATCATCCTTTCACCAACTGGTCTTCAAGAGACTTTAGTATTTGCTCACTCGAGCATCAGGGCTCTACATGGCCGACTCATCATCCCATGTAGTCGGTCCCTCCTTCACTCTGTGGTTGATTTTCAATAAATCATCAATTGATCAGCAATTGATCTTAGGGTTTCGAATCCAAGGTTCATAATTCCAGATTTAAACGCTAATAATTTTATGTTGATCCTGTAATCAACACTTTAATTATTATACTCGGTTCAGTTGCCAGTATTTTAAATTAATAATTCATCAAACGAGCAACATTTGCTCAGATGAGCAATATTTGCTCAGACTAAGGAATATTGGTTCAACTATCAATATTCAACAATTCATCAAATGAACAATATTTGTTCACCTTAACTGTCAACATTTATTCGACAATTATACCTCTGTCTCAACAGACATGTTCAATTCATGAGTCTTAGAACATTTGCAAATCACGTTCGACTCAAGAATACAAGGACTCATCGTCCCATAAAGTCAAGAATCGACTAACTAAATACACGCCTCGCCTTTGCTGACTCCACAATCACGAGACATCAATCGTGTCACATGGGGGATATTAACTATGGTTTTGGTCTGGCGGTCTACGACCCGTGTGTTCATACACACGATGAGAATGTAAGAAAGTCGTGCAATCAGTTGGAGGAGTTAGCAAAGTAGTGGATGGAAAATCAACCAAGTCTCCGCACGATGAGTAACTGGTTTTAACACGATTTCCACTTCCCCACTCTTTGACTCCAACAACTGTCACACTTCATGGGATCAAGGTGTTTACAATTCTAGCAATATAAATAAGTCTCTGAATCATGATTGAAAAAAAAAGAGACAATCTTACGTCAAACAGACAACAAGAGATTAACAACTCAACGTATGAGCAATTACTCTCAACAGAGCAAATTCAATCAATCAGAGCTTATCTTATTTCTTCACGCAGAATACACAACACGCCTACAATCTTCGATCACCATTGATCTCACACATTTCTCAGCTTCCCTCATACAGATCGACCCATCCTCTCTTGTGACCAAATTGACTCTGGAACGGCCATTGTCTTGGTTTAGGACGGAGTCCTACAGATTGATCTCTCGAATTCAAAGCACTCCCTCTTTGCAGTGCATCTGTGTGAGGTTTTACAGTTCGCTCGGTTCAAGGAGTTTCCTCTGCACGGTCGTCTCCTCCATTCCGTAAAAACCAGCAACTCGTTTTGCCCCATCTACAGATTGGCGACCACAGTGGGAGATCATTCTCTCGGTTGCAATCTCAATTCTCACAAAGATGGTCGGTCTTAGGTGTGGTTCAATTACCAATCTAGGTTCAACACCCAACTCTAACATTGCAAGTTTTAGTGGTACTACCACTGCAAGTACTACTCCTCTCAACGTTGCAGGCTCTAGTGGTACCGCTACCACCACTCCTCTGGCCAGCAATGTCACGCCACATGTTACTACTTATCCTCCGAATGCTGGTGCTCCAGTGATCACTCCTGTCAACGCTGCAAGCAATGCTACTGGCACTATCAACAACCCACTTCCTAGATGATCTCATGAAGGTTCAGACTGATATGGCTGCAACACAGAAAGAGTTGCATGCTTATGTGAAAACTCTCACGGACAAGCTTGCGTCTGAACAAACTCAGCCTCAGCGCGAGAAAGGAAAAGCTAAAGAAACATCTTCAACCGATGATCCTGAAATCTCTCAAATCCATGTTGTATGTAGTAACAAGAAATCCCACACTACACCCCTCACAAGAATTCACACAATCAAGTCATTTTAAGATGAACAATTATATTCTTTATTGATTAAAACTCACAAATGTTGCAAGATGGAAAGGAAATAAGCTAAAGAATTTACAACCGCTCTAAAATTTCTCTCTCTTAATAACTTGATCCTCACTCGAAAAAGATCTCCCTTTCTCTGAAGCCTATTCGGCTCTTTATATAGGACATTACATAGTGGTTGACAGCTAAGCTGTCCTTTATTTTCGGATCTGACTTGCGACATTCTCGCGAGTGTACAAATGTTAAATCTCCCAACACTCCTAAATCTTGCTAGGTCTTCACATTTTTCTCATGTTCAAGCTGTCGTCATCCGTTGCGTCATTTATATTATCCATCTGCGACATTTTCGCAATGTGTCGTTTATGGATTTCGCAAGGATCTTGGTGTTGCGATATTCTGATCCTACATCTTGCCTCTTCTCATGTCTTCTCTGCGAAGGGGATAATGTCATGAGAACTAATACTTTCAAAATGCCACAGCTGTTCATTTTTTCATATTTTTCTGCATTGACACGATTATGTACTTTTACGCAGAATTTATTACACGTATCTCTTCCTACATCCATTTCTTGACACGTCTTTTTCAACTGCTTTTTCTCAACCGTTCATGTCTACTCTTCACATTAAATGTGTTTGCCCTTTCGAGAAACCTTCTCTCTATATATACTTTTCTTACTCCTCTTTTCTTCTTTTTTACTTTCCTTCTTGTTCTTCTCTGCAACTTTTCTTCAACATCTCTCTGTAACTTCCGTTTCTTCTACTGTAAATCTTTTCCTTTTCACTTATTTTGATCTTCAGTTTCTCTTCATTCCCATACTCTGAAAGATGCCTCCAGTTGGTCGCAGATATGAAAATCTTTTGGAAGAAGTTCAAAAAGATTTGCTAGAGAAAGGTTTCATATTATCCACTATTCCCAATCAAGAATCTAAATCCATTCTCTCTGCCAAACTGTTTGCTGATCATCATTGTGATGATCAAAAAATCATAATTTTTCGCTAGGTCAGATTCTCGCTGGTCTTCCCATTCCTCTCTATGACTCTGATCTTCCTTTATTTTATGAAATTCTTGCTCATGCGAAATTCTCGCGAGCTATCTACCAATTGAGCGGGGATTGTATCCGCTTAATGCTTGAGTTCGCCAACCGTGGTCTTTGGTAAGGGATCTCTTTATCCCAAAGAAGTCGAGATCCTAAATTTGAAGACTTAGAGATATTTTGAGAAGTATTCAGTAGAGAGTTTCTTCGAAAACTATGAAATAATAAACATGAAGAACGATAGAACTCGCTGGGGTGCACGTTTGAAGAGAAGAGAAAATGTTCCCAGCGATAAAATACTTATGCAGGATATCGATTGGCATTCTGGCAAAAACAATGTTCCTCGGCATTCCAAAGACGACAAATGGTGCGTCTTTCCGCTACTTTTGAATGGACCTTATATTTCAGGTTCAAATGTTCTCCCTGCGAATCTCGCCAATTATCAGCCTTGGTTTTTTAACTGGCCTGAAAAGGCAAAAGAGGTATACTTCCTAAATTTCGCTCAATTTATAATCTTCATTCTTTTTTTATACCTATTAATTTTGCGAAATTTCCAGATTATCAAGCTGAGGAAGAGTTACAAAAGAAATGCTAAGGCAAGTACCCTAGCAGCACTCCGTTCGATCACGGATGAAGTAAGAAATATTTTTCTTTATTATTTTTAACAATATTGTTGCCTCTGTTCCTTATCTTCATTGTGTGTAAAGGTTGGTGCTGAAGTTGTTGGAGAAGAAGAAAATCCTAAGGTTCCGAAGACCAAAGGTAAAGGTAAAAGTTCTCTTCGCAGTGAGAAGTCTACTGTTCCCCCTTCTAAGAAACGAAAGATTCATTCCCCTTATCCTTCAAACCCTCAGTCCAGCGAAAGCTCTGATGAAGATGATGATGTTGATATTCCTCTCGCAAAGGAGAATCCTCCAACTGAATATTTTATGGCGCAACTGTCTAGCATCTTCTCTGACTCCATGCAAGGAATTGGAGATGATCGTATTTCTAGTACGTGCGAAGCTCTCGCGAGTATCTGTGATGCTCCTTTACTAGAGGGTGATGATTCTCTTCATGGGGTCTCCAGATCAGTGACTCCCAGCTTCCTAAATGCACTTGGTGTCTTGGTATGTCTTTGTTCCCTTATTTCTTCATAATTTCGATTTTAAGTTATATCTTGATAATTTCTTTACTTTCCTTTATAGTTCGGGAGAGCTTCCTTTGATGTTGCCTCAGATCTTGAGAAAAGGCGCAGTATTCTCGAAAAGAAGAATCTTCA
Source organism: Papaver armeniacum (assembly GCA_023531295.1). Taxonomy (NCBI): domain Eukaryota; kingdom Viridiplantae; phylum Streptophyta; class Magnoliopsida; order Ranunculales; family Papaveraceae; genus Papaver; species Papaver armeniacum. Next base: position 183,665 of record JAJJWW010000533.1, read on the forward strand.
ATTTCGCAAGAAAAATGAAGAATTCAAAACTGAAGTTGCTACTCTTCGCGAGAAAACCAAGCAATTAGAAGTTGATTCTTCCACTCAGAAGAATAAGATTTCTAGTCTTCAAAGTGCCAACCAACAACTTTATGGTATGAGACTTTTCTCTTTTCCTTTTTGTTTTGTTCTCTCATTATCTTCCCTTATCTGACTTACCATTTTCGCAGACGCTTATAACCTTTCTGATGAAGCCATTCTTCTTCACTCATTCCCCGATCCTATGGATAACAATGCCCTCCTTGGTTACCTCAACGATTCTTTGAATAGTTTTTCAAATAACAAGATTAAATCTCTTCCTCTAAATGAACTTCAATCCAAATTTCGCCTCTTAGAAATTGATCATAGATCTAGTTTAGGCTTAGCCAACCAATTTAAACGTATATATCTTAATTCTAAAGAGAAAATTAATACTTTAAGGAAGAAAATCAGCGATATCATAGATGACAAAGATCGCATTACTAGTCAAGGTGCTCAAGCATTAGCGAAATTCCAAAAAACTCTTCTTGAAGTTCAAATTGAACGGGATGAATCCATCCGCGAAAATGCTATTCTTAACGAAAGAGAGAATCAAATTCGCTCCCTTCTTCTCATTAACAATGATGATGAATTCGCTTGGGATGCGAAGGTTCTAGATGATGCCAGAAATAATTTAGGTGTTAATGTTAGTCTTCAAGTTGAGCATACGGCCTTGATTAGGGATATGATTTCTGACAAAGAAGGTTGTTGGTCATTCTTCTTTATTTAATTGTTTGTTTTTTATGAGGATGTCATTAAGTTGCCGATTCATTGTCATATGTTCGCAGAGGATGAAGAGAGATTTCGCAAAAGAATTGAAGAACTTGAATCTGAGAAGGAGCAGCTCGCAAAGGATCTTTCTTCTCGAAATAACAAATATTCTAGATTGAAGAGGCAACTACAAATTACAGTTGCGAATTTCAAGAATGATGCTACTATTTTTCGCAATCAGACTATTAAGATGGTCTGCGATGACAATAGCATTCCTCATTCTTCATACCCTTGCCTCCTTGATGAAATCCCTAAGAATGTGCCTTCTTTGGATATATCTGACAGCGAAGCTAGCGAAGAAGAAGAATCTAACACAGATGAAGAAATAGAAGGATCTGATGATGAAGAAAATGAAAAAGAAGAATCAAACAAGAAATAATTATGTTTTCTTCTTTCTTTTTTTGTAACATCTGTTCGTTCATTCTTTTAATATTTTGCTGCGAGTTTCTTGGGTCTTCAGATACAAGCTCTACCTTTGTTGTTCCTTTCTGCACATGTTAAAAGAACAATTCTTTTTTGCAATACAGTTAATCAATATATTATCAACCTTTCATTTTATGAGCGCGTAAATCTATCATATGAAGACAAATAACATGTATTTATTCTATACATTCCCATACTTGCCTCTGTTATTTGCTTTCAAATGAGAGATTAAGCAAGTTACTTTCGAATAATGATATGTGTTCATGCCTCAATCTTGCAGCTGTTACTGCTGGATTTTCGCAAGTAAGGAAACCTTGGTTTCTTCCAAGATTTCCTTTTTTCTTTTTCTCTTATGTGGTCTTATTTTGCCTTCCTAGTTAAAGGTCTTACTGTGCCACCCCTTGTCATTGCGACAAAATCGCAGGATGTCTTTACACTTTCATGTAATGACCCATTGATCTTGCCTTATCATTTCTTTAGTATTGTTGCCTCTGCAGGATATTTTTGTTGTGACAATATGACAGGCCTGAAAATTCTTGCGAATATAAAGCCCCATGACATTGCCGTCTTGCGACGAAATCGCAGGACGTCCTTACATTTTCATGTACTGACCCATTGATCTCGTCTTATCTTTATCTTTTGTATTATTGCCTCTTCAGGATTGTCGCACAAATATGACAAGCCTAAATTTCCTTGCGGAAATAAAGCCTCATGACATTTGCGTCTTAAGACACTTATCACCTCCCTAATGGAGGGTGCCGCCTTATCATCTCCCCCGGTTGCCCCTTCAAGGAGGTGTACTTCGCCATACAAGGCTAGCTCCCCCATCCGGTCTTAACAACAACCATTTGTTTTCGCAGCCTCTTATCCCTTTTGCCTATAGGGCTTATGGTTACGAGACTCGCACCCTAAGTGGAGTTTTCTTCGGCCGAGTGCAAAGATATGCCGAGACTTGCCAAGAATGGCCGAGACACTTCAAATGCCCCAGTCACTCTTGGCTCAACCGTGTACCTCGGCGCCTTGGTCAAATGCTGACTCCTTAGAAAATACCCTCGGTCGTCCAATCTAAGTCATAAGCTTAGATTGAAAATCCAAGGTATCTCCCCTGGATGAGCTTTATTGACCCCAATTCTCCATGACTCAGGTTCCAGGGGCGGTGTAACCTTTTCCCGAGCCATGCAATAGGTACCCCTTCTATGACGCACTTTAGGTCTTACATTTGCCTCTTACGAAATTTTGATTTCGCGAACTAGGGTGTACGCCATAGTTGGTTCGCCTCTGTCTGATTAATTTGTTGATTCTTCTGTATATAAATTCTTTTGTAATTTCGCAATCATATCTTTATATTTCATAAAATATATTCTCTTCTTCTGCATATCAACTTCCTTTCTCAACCGCATCTCTGCTATTCATAAGAAAGATTTTTTATTTTATTTTTTGTTAAATCAAGCCCATCATACATTTTTCTTTCTCCTCCCAATTTCTTCTTCGACAGTCAACAAGTATATTCATTCTTTAAGTCTCTTATTTCTGCTACTTTCTGCCTCTGCATTTTTGAATTTTCCTGTCATTTTCTTGTCTGTTGCGAAGCCTTCGCCACTTCCTATCTTCATCATATATTGGTTTAAAGCATTTATTCCTCTCTCTCGTTCTATTACATCTACCATTAATCTTTCACCTCTTTGTTTTTCTTTGATGTTGTGTTTCCAATTCTTCTTCTTGTGAATCTTTCTTCGCAAGATTCTATATCAATTTCATAACACTTCTTTCCTTCAACCCAATCTCCCTTTATGATGCCAACACCAGTGGGATGAGGGAACTTGATACATTGATGGAAAGTCGATGCCACACCTAAAATCTCATAAAACCAAGGTCGTCCAATCAATGCGTTGTATGGTGATTCCACATCAACTACACAAAATAAAATTTCAGAAGATAATCCTTTTAGTGGAATTCGCATATGAACTTCTCCTTTTGGCTTATTTGCAGTACCGTTAAAACCATAGATTTTGTACGTTGAAGGTATTAGATCTTCATCTTTCCCTCCCATAGTTTTATAAGTATGATAAAAAGAATATTCACGGAACTTCCAAAAGATATCGATCAAAATTTTGTTGATTGCCCATGAATTCTCGCTTCATCATCTTCATCCTCACTAGGTTTTGGGTTGATCTCCAATCTTACCACCAATGGGTTGTCGTGCATTTCTCCACCCTCGGTACTTCTTCTCGGTAAAAGAGATAGTCCGCTTTTGTCATTCTTCCAAATGGCGATGTCTTTGCAATGTTCATTATTTCTCTATCATCGGCATCTCTTGCGAAAACCCCCGCAGAGAGTGTTATCGTGAAAATCTTCAATCGTCTTGTATGAGTGTACGATGGAGTTACAAAACAGATTCTTTGCCTTTGCGCCAACTTCAATCACAAATGTTTCTCTTTCTTTTGCTGTGTTTGGCTTGTGAATATCTGGAGGAGGTGGTAATGCTTGAGTTTGCGTTTGTCCTACTAGAAAGTGATTTAATTTTCCCTGATCTATCATCCTAAGAATGATTCTCTTTATATTTCTGCAGTCATTTGTTGTATGTCCATGGAAATGATGATAAGAGCAAAATCCATTACTTTTGTAGCTTGGAGGTGGTTCACTCCCCATGTTCCATGGTGCGGGTATGTTTTCCATTAGGATTATAGCTTCCTATATCTTCTCCACACTAGCATTTAAAGGTGGCATTTTGATTTCTTCCCATATTATCTTAGGATTTCGCTGTCCTATGTGATAGTTTTGCCTCTGACCTCCATAAGTTCCTTGTGGCTGATGACCTCCATAAGTTTCTTGTGGAAGATGACCTCCATAAGTTTCTTGTGGCTGATCAAGTCTTTGGATTTTGTTATTTCCACCACGGTTATAGAAATTTCTCTCTCTCTCAAATTCTTCTTGATCACGGCTCCCCATAGCTACTAGCTTTTGCTGACCATCTCCCCTTATCCTCTCTTGTTGCCCTTGCTAGGTTCTCGCCACTGTATTTATTAACTTGGGTAACAAGCTCGCATTTTCTGCTCTTGAACTTGTGTTCGCAATGGGGTATGATTCCATCTCATTTTGTTTTTCCTCAAGAGCAATATACTCCTCCTGAAGTTCTCGCAACTCAGTCATTGTGATTGTATTTTTAATTCTGAAAATTTGAATGTATAACAGGTTGGTTGCGAACATAGCATTGATGAATGATAGAATGAGATATCTTTCGTCCACACGACCAGCCATGTCACTACACATTGTCTTCCATCTCACAGTTAGGTGCTTCAAACTTTCGCCAACTCTTTGCTTCAGCCCAAATACATCTTCAATGTCAGGTCGCGAGGAATTGTTACTTATATATGCTCCTAAAAATATAACTTGCGAGTGGTTGAAAGATGTTATAGTATTCTTTGGCAAACCTTCAAACCATTTTAACGCCTCTCCTGTTAAACTTGATGCGAAATACTTGCATAATATTGTATCATGGTTCTCGCATTGTAGCATACATCTCACATAAGCTTTGATGTGTTGGACTGCACAAGTTGTTCCATCAAAAATGCTTTGGTTAACGCAGTAAATTGCATTTTGGGGTATTCCTCCTAATTGTACTTCTTGTGTGAATGGAGTTTTCGCACTTCCTCTATGGATTCATCCAATTGTCTCTTTCCTCCTCCTCTTTTATTATTTATCATTCCTCTCATTTCCGCTAACTCTCTCAAAATTTGTTCATTTATACTGTAATTTGGATCCCTTGGTCTTTTCAACTCCGCCTCTCTTCTCCTCCTGCGTTCATCTCTCGTTTTGACTTTCTTGTTCATCATTTTTTCTGTCGTCTTTCTCTGCGATCTTCTCTTTCACTTCGTTCATTAATTCTCACACCGTTATATCTCTCATTTTCTCCTCTTTGCCGCCTTTCAGTTCTCCTTTGTACTCTATCATATTCTTCATTGATATTAGCGTTATTGCGATTTCGCTCACGCCTCCTTTCTCGATTGTCATGGTTATTCTGTCAAATTGCCTCTTGTAGCTCTTGTTCTTCCACTTCTGCTCTTAGTCTTTCTCTCTCGCGAGCTAAATGTGTTTGTTCAGTATAGTGTCTTTCAATTTCATCCTCAATTGCTCGTTCATTTCTTTGTATTTCTCTCCCATGTAAAATTCTCCTTCCTTCTTCCTGATTTTCTTCGCCATCTTGATTATTTCGCCCCTAACGGTGTCTATTTCCTTGAATTCTATTATTTTGCCCGTTTTGAAGAATTTCAGCACGCTGAATATAACGATCTTCCAATATTTCTCTTCCTTCGCGACATTCTTCGCCTGGATTTTGTATTCCCTCTCGAGTTTCTTCATTAGCATTTTCTATAGGCAAATTTTATCTTATATCTTCTCTAACTGATCTTGAACTTGATCTTGTAGTGCTTCTTGACCTAATCTCATATTTTCCATCCTCAATTCATAGTTTTGCCTTGTCAAATTCGCACGTTCTTCTGCTTCTAACCGCCTTTCTTCATGAATTGTTTGCCTCAGTGCCTCTAATGCTGCAATCTCTTCATTTTCATGAATTATTCCTCCAATTACTTCTTGCTCTCTCTCCTCTTGTCCATTGCCTCCCAATTGCTGCTCTTCTCCCATTTCGTCTACAGAATCTGACCGCCAAGTATGTACACTCACTCTGTCATAATCCACAGCTCTATTTTGTACTGGTGGTGTACGTTGAATTGGCGGTTGAATTTGATTTTCTCTATTGTTACTTGTATTCATTCTTGAAGATTCCCCCATCTCGTCTCTCCTTTCTCCAGCAAGTCTCCTACTCCTTTTAACAGTTGTTGGTTGTTTTGATGCATGTCTTCTTCTAGCCATTTTTCAATCTTAATGAATTGTTGAAAATTATATGAAATTCCTTCCCTATTATTCCAAATTCTTTCAAATCACAATGTCAATCTTCAATCAGTCCCGGTTTCTAGCGCCATATGTAGTACCAGGAAATCCCACACTACACCCCTCACAAGAATTCACACAATCAAGTCATTT
>JAJJWW010000534.1:0-34376 GCA_023531295.1 Papaver armeniacum
TTCGGAGTTAACAACTTACTGACCTCTCTGCGATTATAAGGAGCCCCACATCGAACCCTTGCCAAATTCCATAGGTTTTGAAGTGTACGAGGCCGGGCAAACCAAGTGGTTCGTGATTTGGATAGCCATAATCGTAGGCCAAATAGGTTCCACAACCTACCGAATATGAAGTTGCCCCTCAAATGAGTTTTTTCTAAAATCCTTATTTGCTTTAATTTGCAACCGACATAATCAGTAGATAATAAAACTTATACACTACCGATTATAAGGGTGAGGATTGACCTTTGACAAAAACTATAATATCGGTAGCCAAGTAATAATCGGTAGTTTCACTCAATAATCGGAAGCAAACTACGTAATCGGGAGGTTGTGGGGTCTATATATTAGTGTTTGGAAAAAAATTTGACTCGTGAGGTAATTCTAGATTGAGTGAGAAGAAAGAAAAGAAAAAAAAGAAGAAGAAGTGGGTATATATTTGCCAACTTCCCATTTTTGCCAACTTCCATAAACATGGATGGGTACGAAGAAGGAGGACGTGGAAGTTGTTGAATTTCAAGGTTCCTCTTGGTTTAGAGATGACGATTTGGGTATATATTTGAATGATCAAACTTTGATGGAGATGAAACCTAGACCACGCTTTCATGGAAGAAATTTAATCACGAGATCGAAGCTAACGATTCATCAAACATACGGGTATGTTGTTAACAAACTCGATACCCATGTTATCCATGTTACGTGCGTTTGTGTGTGTTTTCGAACATTGAAAATTCGATTTAACACTGCATTGAATGACATGAAACGACATATATTCGGTAGTTAATTTAGTAACATATCTCACCGTTATCAATAATCTGACATATTTTGATGTATTAATATGCCGAATATAAAAAAATCCCCCCAAATTGAAAGCTTCAATTTCTCATAATCTTAAGTTGTATACATGAATAAACGTCCGATTATTGGTATATAATCATCGGTTGGTTCATTGAATTTATAGTCCCTCCCAGATTATCAAGGTTTTTGTAAGAATTGTTCATTTCTGTATATCGTTAATAGGTAGATTTTATATCAAGATACGACTACCGATTTATTATAATCGATTCGTTTATAGTATTAAATCACCGATTGTGTTACAATCGTTACCCAATATCTAAACTTCCTCCGATTGCTAATGCATAACTTGTTGTTGTTGTCGTGAGGCTGTTGTAAGCGGTTGATGACGATTATTATTTGAGGCACGATACTTCCCTACACTATGCAAACGATTTGGTATGGTCATGAATTATCTTTCTTTTTCCATCGTGTATGTTAGATGGTTATGCTTATTATTTTTGTTTTGTAATATGCCCATTTAGATATTTGAAGTAAGAAGGAGGCCAAGGAACGGGCTTATGAACAAGGCAAAAGAGAAGATGTGCGATGGTAGTTGGAACGTTGCGTTAAGAATATTAGGTTTGAAATGGTATGTGAGCGAGGTGGGAGAAGAAGAGTCACGAGGGAAAGAATAATAAGTATGTAAGGAAGCGGAGAGGGAAGAAGCACCGAACTCATACGAAGAAGATTGGATGCCCATTTAAGATTGTCTTCTATAAGCTAGATGGTAAGGAAAGTAAATATTGGAAAATGTCTAAAGTTGTTAATGGTTGTCACAACCACGATGATCCTGGATACTCTTATTGGACATGTAATGGTCATGCGAAGTTAAAACACATGAAATGGAGACGGTGGAGGTCTAGCTGCGTATCCAAAAGGCGAGTGCGATCTTAAGTAAAATAAAGGCGCGACGACCAGGCAACTTTGTCTTCTTTATCTACAATTAAGTCGGCCCTAGGCTACGATCAAAAGGACGGAATGGGATGAACGGTCATGCAACAATCGCGATGGGTTAGCTGAGTTACACGACTACACGCGTTGAGAACTAAGAAAAGGATGGTAAAGTGGTACGTATTTTCTTGGCACATCCCGAAATGATAAAATTCACTCAACGTGTTTTTCATCAAATTGTGTTGATAGATGCCACTTACAAGACAAACAAATATAACATGCCGTTGTTGAACATTGCTCGTCACACTTCGGACAAAAACACGTTTACGATTGCATGGGGTTTAATGGATCATGAGAACAACGTGAGTTTCATTTGATGCTTTGAGAGACGCCGAGGTCCATTTACAATGGGGATGATTTTCCAAGGGTTATTGTAACGGATAACGATTGCTCTTTTAATGCATGGAATAGCAGTGTTTCTGAAGCCCGAAACTTGGATTAATGCGTGGCACATTGATTGCAACCTCGTACACAATTGCCATCGCCATTTCCAAGCTAAAAAACCAAGGAAGGGTACCAAGAGGTCGAAGGAAGAGGATGAGCGCATTAGTAAATTAACCGAGGAAGAACGAGAGGAAGAGAAGAGGTTATTTGATGAAAAATGGAAGGAGGATGGGATAATTTGGAGATCGTTCATGAAAGCATGAGGACAAGATCGTTTGGTCAATGACCGAGGAAATTTACGAAAGGAACTTTAAGAAATTTGAGGAAGAATATTACAAGGACTACCCAAAACCCGTTGAGTATTGTAAAACACAATGGTTACCGATTAAGGAGAGGTTTGTGTATGCATGGACATATGTATATCATAACTTCAAGAACGAGGCGACAAGCATTGCGGAGGGGTCTCATGGTAGATTAAAGAAAATACTTCTAGGTAGTCAAAATGGAGTTGTGTCGATCCAGAAGCAATCCATGAATTCACCAATCGTGATCTCATAAAGATTAAGGCTTCTATGCAATTTAGTGTACATAAATTCCTACGAATAATTTAAGGGGAAAGATTGCTTCTAAGGGGCATTGTTCATAAGTTTCACGTTGGGCAATAAATCACATGATAGAACAATTGAAGTTGTATAAAGCTAACGATGACGAGAATACGGTTTGTGTTTGCAAGGATATGATAGGTATTGGTCTCCCATGTCGTCATAAAATGGGTAGGTACGTCGATGTGATTGACATCAATGATATTCATCCATTTTGGAAGCAATTAAATTTCACTCCAAGCACACCCGTAGTCAATGGTCCGTCGTTCATGGAGTCGGAATTGTGTGCAAGAATAGCCGAGCGTTATCTTTCTGCAACAAATGGCGCCAAGCAAATATTGATGCATGATTTGGAACAAGCTCTTCACCCTCGTTTAAAAGAGGTTGATGAACCTATTAAGCAAAAGGGGCGGGTAGGCCAAACACCGAAGTGTCGAGGACCATTGAAAGAAAAGAATTAAAGGATCATTTGTCTAATAAAGAATATTGTGTCGGCATGAGCGTTAAGCCAATTTGAAGATGAGCCGCAAGAAAAGAGGTCGTCAAGAAAAGATCAAATGGAAGTCTAAGGGTCTCTAAGAAGCCTTTTCAAGTAAGTCAAGTCGATCTTTGTGGAACAAGTTGTGTTAGTGGAGACCCAAACTAGCTCCGTAGTTATTGATCAAATGAGCGACTCGCCACAAACACATTCAGCGAAATGGTGACTATAAGAGAAGTATGGTACTCTTCGTTGTCCTAGGGATTTTCATGGAAGACCAACACGATCAAGGTATACGATTATAGAAAAGTATATGAAACAACTCCCTCCACTCATTGTTCCATTTGTTTTGTCCACCGACGAGGTTGATGGGGATGGCATTGCGGGTTTCACGTCGCCCGAGAACAAATTGGTTACTTTGGAGGCGGCAACGAAGATGTCACCCAATGGCAAAATTTAAGAACTAAGATGGCGGTACAACTAATAAAGGACAAGGATTTCTATATGGAGATGATGAAGGAAGGAGATAGGCACGACAAAGAACTAGAGTTCAAAGACTTGTTGCGCGTGTAAAAAGTGCTTGAAAGGGATCAAGACAATTGGATCCAAGTATTGGATGACAATGCCTAAATGTGGATATCTCTTAGCGGACGCTTTGAATTGCAGTGGTACATTTCTTTGTTCTCCTAGGTATGGACATTCTTATACGTTTACACCTACAAGGACGGTTTGCGAAGAATCGGTTAAAGATAGAAGAATTGTTATGGCATTTGTGAATGAGATGCATTTTATCGGTTTAAGAGTAAAGAGGATTGCCCATTACCTCCGTTGGATGGTTGGAACGATTACTCTGGCGAATCATTGTAACGATTGGTTGAAACAATATGAGACCAACATGTTGGATCGATCGGCGTCATGAAGGTGGATTTCTAGGAAGGCCTCACCGGAATTGGTTTCTCGGATGATGAAGATCAATGATTGTTATGTTTGAAAGATGTATTTTGGAAAGCCCTATTTGTACATGTTTTTTTGGAATTTTGTGGAAAATAATCGTGAAGTCTAAAGCTATAATCTGGTAGTTATATTTTTAATATATCAACCGATTATACAAGCTTTGTAAACATACTCAATGATATTATAATCGTTATTAACTTTTTGAACTTATCTTAGATTAAAAGGTGATAAAAAAGCCGAAATTTTTTCCCAGAATCGGTAGATTACATATTATATAAACATCCGATTGTCACCATACTCGACAAAAAATAAAGCGTAAATTTTTCCCAGAATCGGTGAGACAACATATTGAATAAACTTCCGATTGTCACCATAGTCGACAAAAAGCGAAAATCTTCCCGAGAATGGTAGACAACATATGCATAAACTTCCCGATTGTCACCAAATTCAGAAAAAATAGGTGAAAATCTTCCCGAATCGGTAGACAATATAAAATAATAACTTCCGATTGTAACCATCGAAAAACATTTATCTTACCCAGGACTTGTGAATTCATAACTTCCATCATAAGTGAATTCTTCACCCTTTTCCACTAAGTCTTTTGTCTTTTTGCGAGTGTCTCCTATATAAACAAACATAAATTAATGTCAACTTCGTTTTAGTAAGAAAGATTAAACTTTTAGCGTTATACTTACAAATTGTTGGATCGACAAGCTTAAGTGGCTAGTGTTAAACATCCTCTTTTGTATCGTTATGTAATCATTTACCCTTTTTGGACAAGTCGGAAACGATCATGAACTTGTTGGAGTGATCTTTGCTTTGGATTTCCATACTCTCGCCAGACAAATTGGCTATATACCCTCGCCCAAAAGACTTGGTGTTAACCTTCCTGCTATGACATCTTCACGTCTTGTTTCACGATACCATGTTTTCACAATGACCAAATCTTCATCTACGCGTCAAGCGTTGCCATGCTTGTAAGTTGAGATATAGAATGAATTCACAAGAGTAGACGAATGGAAAATCTATTTGTAGAATACACAATGTTATATATGTGTTGTTTGGTGCATAAATAAGAAGAGTTTACCCTCCTTATATAGATGAGAGTCCCAACGTCTCTTTTTTGAAAATATGGCCGTTGATGCGTGCTTTTACAAGACCACTGAAATTGCGTATACAATTATTACCTCCATAATCAGGTAGTAAATGTTTGAACAAATCACTTCGATTATTCGTGTCGGTAAACATGTATTATTATATACTTCCGATTATAGGTTGTTTTGTCATAGAGTTCTGGTTTCATTAGTGTAGTATAATCGGAGGTTTCTCAATATGTATTATCTCAGATTGTATGTGTGGTTTTGAGGCACGGCTAGTTTCTTTTGAGCGAACTAGCGGTTGGATCTAATCGATGAGTTAGATCAACAATTAAAACTTCCATTTTCATAAATATTTTTGAAATTCATAACAATATCACCTACACATCATCATAATTTTACATTGAACTCCCAATTCTATTACAAGGTATTGTCATTAGCGTCGCGGACGTGTTGGACGAGTCCTAAAACGGATTAAATCTTTCCATCGCCCTAAGGATTCTAAAATGGGCTTCATAACGGAAGCTTGATCTTTCCATCTCCGCCATTCCCCGAGAGATCGATTCTATAAACGTCATCATTGGTTTCACCCCCTCAATCGATATTGATTCACAAGATAAGTTAAATGGGCGAATTCTTGGACGTGTCCATTTATTGAACCAACTCGCGTAAAAGATCGAGGCGGAGTGACGGTTGTTTGGGTTACGGTGTCGTCCTTGAATTTTTCGTGAATTTTCCCCAAATAACTCATACTCATTATGCCTCCTTGCCTGCGTTCTTCTCTCGTCTCGGATAGAATTGAACATAGCGCCTGCATAAAGATAAATCTTCTTCGATCGTGAACTCCGTAGGGATTAATGAATGGTTTGGGCCATTATGTTGAAGATGATGTTGGAGCGAGTTTAAAGGTATTTGTGTTCCATAGAGTAAAGGATACAATCCTTATATAGAGTTTAGAGTTCTAACTGGCTTTATTTTGTTGGGGCATATGTATAATCGGAAGTCAAATGAAGTATTATTACTTCCGATTATCTGATTCCCAAATTTTTTTTCTAAAATGTCATTTTTCGACTTTGGGAACTATATTAATCAGTGGTACAACCTCACCGGTGTGTACATTGCCCCAAATTTTGTTTTGCGAAATGTCATTTTGTTCAATTTGGGAACTAGAATAATGTTAGTTAATAAAGCTTCCATTATACAGCTTGCCCCAAATTTCTTTCTTGGCGAAATCACCAATTTTGGGTATTTAGGAGCTACTATAATCGGTAGTCTAGTGAGGTTATTTTTCCTACCGATTAATAAAAGAAGCAAAATACGCGCTTGGCACAAAATCGATATAATCGGTGGTATAACATAGTTACTAAGCTTCGATTGCGTTGTTATAATCGGGAACAAAATAGTTTCCATTGTGTAAGGCATTAACGTATTCCTCCGCGTTTTGGACATCCCTTAACGGTGTATATGGGTTGGGAATAAAAAGTCGCCCTAATTCTTTTGGGGTCGCCCTAAAAATGCCAGGCTTAGTTTTGCAAAAATTAATTTATATTAGTTCACATCTTACAAAGTACATGATCAGAGGTATTGTTTGGTGTAATTTGATGATGCGGTTTCTTGGTCAGAGGGGCTTACAAAGTACATGTTAGATTAGAATATGAAATGATTCCCAACTGTTATGTGAATTTTTGGTATGACTTGTGGGCCATAGGTTCTTTTGTTTTTACTGTTCAATTTTTTTTTACGTTTATGATTGGTCATCACATGCTCTGCATATTTTGGGGTTACAATTTCTTTTGCTACCGTGATTCTCTCCTGTGAATTTTTTTTGTAACGTTTGTACTTTATATAGTGGGTTATGAATATGATGCTAAGCTTTATCGGAGTTATGGTCATTGATTGATTTGGACTTGTACATGTAATACTATTCCGTCCGCGAGAGATGATCTGCTGGCGTCTAATCACGTTTCGAGAAAGAAAACTTGTCTGTTTGCAAAGCCGTGCAAGTTTCGGTCCAACCCTATCTCGGTCCAGCTTGTTTTCTGGCCTGTCCTGTTCCAGATTGGTTTCTGTCTGTGCGTGACCAAAGTTGTTCCAGTTTCGCATACGTATAGCGAGAACCAAAATTTTGAGGTATGTCGCTAATGCAATTGGGATTTTTACATTGAATACCTGCTCGGCTTATTTTTTTTAGAACATGCATAGTTCTGTTTTTTCTTCTTAAGATAAGTCCATAAACGGACAAATTTAAATTGTGAGTCTTGATCCCATCATTAAGTATGTTGGTCTAAATTTTTTTTTTTTTTTTGTTCTCTTTGAATATGATTTTGGCATTTTATGGTTGAATGATGTTTATCTTTTGTTCAATTGGTTGTACCAACTCGATTCCAATGTATGTATTCATTTGGGGTTTTAGAAGTACTTGGACCATTATTGCGTACTTGATATTTTCTTCCCAAAATTGGAATGTTCCGGTGGAATGTAATCCATTTGCGCGACTATTAATTTGTCATTAGCTTCAAAAATACGTTCAAATAAAATCACATGTATTCAAATTTTGTAACAAATAGAATAATTAGGAATAGAATAATTAGGTTTTTGAAGATTTACACAATGGCCTAAGAAATCTTAATTAGGATTATTTTTGACAATGAAAATACCACCTTATTCATACAGAAATTTCTTAAACTCAATGCTGCTAAATGGTGCATTCTACCTCACTGTTTGCTAAGGAAAGAAAAGTCATTTGCAGGTTTATTAACATAAACATAATCCTAAATAAGACTCAAATCCATGACATTATGGCATCTCACCGTATTCGAATTGGTTGGTGCTGGATATCCTGGCTGTTCAGCTCCCACAGTTGCTGATGAGTATTGTAGAGGTACTTGTGGATAGTCCTGGCCGTATTGACGGACGAGTTGTCGTAGATGTTGTGTTGTGGACACAGGATAAGGTTCTGTGATATGACTATAGTACTGTAAGGTCAACACAAAATTACGATTCATATTAGCATACATAATTGAATCTATGGGATAAAAAGAAAGGATCAATACAAACAATGTAAGAAAACAAGTCTTACATATTTTTCAGGATATACAGGATCGCCGAATCTTGACTGATGGACTGAACCTGGATCTAGTACCCCAATTCAAGTCGATGTTGATGACGCTTAAGGGCGATGCTTTGAAGCATCGAATCAATACGGCTATTAACAGTATACAAACGTCTAATCGCTTCAAACAGAATACCCGTTGACCCGTAAACTGGACATCTGATTCTAACACAAGCTTCAAAGTGTCTCGCGGCCGCCCCTATCTTGTTGTTCTCAGCCTCCATTAGTTCCTGGTCACTAGGGATATCAACTAGGAATCTTCGTGTAAATAGGACACGACAAAAATTTCTGAAATCTTCCTGAGGATTTTGTCGAAAGAATGGAGCTAAGGGACAATTCGAGACGCAATTTGCAACAAAATAGAAGCACGCAAGACATGGTGGTTGCTGCACAGTACTAGTTGTCGAAACCAGTGAATTGTTAGAGCTTGAAATTCTCTGTGCAGGGTTGTTGCTGTGCTCTGGAAGATCTGGTTTAATGCACACTGCTGCTGGTGATCCATATCCATACCACACACCATCTTTGAGTTGAGATTCGTAATCCATGTTGTTCCACCAGATCGAGTCAAGTAGTAATATAACTCCAGTTATCCCATAAACGTTGTCACGCTCTCTAAGATTAAATTCAAATTGCCACGTACTCTCAGATACTCGCTGGTTGAGCTCATGGTCACGGTGCTTTAGAGTAGAACGGATAGCATAATAATTATACAAAGTAGAATCCACGTTGTCGGCATCAAACAAACCTAGTACTTGATGTGCACATTCTTGTTCTTGACCGGGCCAGATTCTTTTCTTCCTTTTGTAATTGCAAGCTATGCACGATCCATATATACTCATATTGAATTAAAATCCTGCAAACAGGGTTAAGGATTCAGAATCACAAAACTGATGCAAACAAGGTTAAGGGATTGAGAATAACAAAACCAATGTAAAGTCTGATGACAACATAAATACCCAGCAAAGTTACAACATGTCAATGTGTACACTAAAACTAAAACGGCTCAGGGTTTCATGAAATTTTCACATACACAAACTGAAATTTTCACTTAGACAAAGGCATTAATTTACTAAGTGATATTATGAACAAAATGCCAATTACCCACTAACAAGAAAACCATAGAACATTAAAAGAAAACAAACAAAAGCATCTATGTCTACTAGTTTAGAGCGATTTAATTCAAGAAAAGAATACAAATTGTAAGTAAGAGAATGATTCATGAAAAACCTTACCAATTTCTTGATATTCTGGAACGGTGAAAGTGACAGAAGAACAAGATGAATCAACTTGAGAAAATCCTACTTGAGCTCTCGTTTTACAGTAGAAATCTCGTGAAATTCCTTCTTCAATTATCGTTTTGAGTAGAAATCTTGTAAAAACCTTGTTCAATTCTCGTTTTCGGTAGAAATTACTTCTTCGATTCTCGTTTTCAAAAGAAAATCTTGTGAAAATCCTTGTTGAATTCTCGTTTTCAGTTGAAAATCTTGTAACAAAAGAATTTCTTAGTTTGAAGAAGTAACTAAGGAAATGGGAGAAAGGGTTTGAGCAGTTCTTGATGAGAGGGTTTCTTGATCAAAGGATTTGAGAAACACAGCTCAAGAAATTTGCTCTGCTCTTCTAACTAGAAGACGAGCTTTAAAACGGTTAAAAGTTGGTGACGTGGCATAGTAACACGTGTGACTATCGGATGACATGGCAGAGAGCGTACCTGGGATGTAGCGTGACTGGATGGATGACTGGACGTATAAAAGATATGACGTGGAAAAAAGAGGGAAGTACTGAAGAAATATGCTATTTTTAGACAGCGCCCCCCATTCAAATATCCCAATTGCAATTTCCCCCTTAAAAGATACTCCCTCCGTTCCGATTTACTTGACGTTGTAGGATCTTTCACGGATATTAAGAAATATCAGAGAGAGTTAAATCTTTCCAATAATACCCATATTAATTCCTACATAAAGAGTTAAATAACCTAGTTTTGTGTTTCTAGAATATAGGGAAAGTTATCAATCTCATAGTAATGTACTTGGGATGTACAAGATTGAGTATATATCCTCCATGGGGTATATTTAAATATTATAGAGTAATTGTTTATATTTAAATATTATAGAGTAATTGTTTTTGGTTGATTACCATGAGAATTAATTCTCTGGCGTGATTCGTGGATAAATTAGTGAAAATTGGGAAAAAAAACTAAAACTATCATCTAATTTGGAACACAAAAGAAACCCTAAAAAAGCAAGTAAAATGGAACGGAGGTAATAGAACATTGCACTTTGTCCCCTGACCGAGTCATTTTCACCAAAGATCGCCACCGTTTTGATGATTTGAAAACCGTTTCAAAAACCAAATCTCATCATCTCGCTCTGCAGTTAGATCTACTAATCACATCTACGAGATAGCACCACCGCCATTCTCACCACCACCACAGATAGCACCGCCATCGATTTTGAGATGTACTCAAAACCTAGTTAATCGTTGATTTCCCCTATCAACTAGGACAGATGACTAGATCCCATCGAGAAAACCAAACACCTTGAATTTCTTCTTCGACAATGGAATGGAAGAATCGAGACTTCCAATTTAACGTAACGATTACCATCACCGTCCTTAAGGTCGATCCGGATGATCATCTCTCGCGATTTGGTGAGAGATGTGATTTCATCATGAAATTGAAGCAAAAAGAAGAAGAAGAAGATTGAGATGAAAAGAGAAAATGAGACGAGGGAAACACCATTAATGGAACGAAAACAAACACCGACCCTAACACGTTGGTTTATATCTCTCACAGATGCAGAGAACCGACACTGAAATTGAAAAGAGGTACGTGTCAAAGAATGCCTCAAATGAGCGTAAAGGAGGTGTAGATATAGTTATGTGTGCGATTATATTGAACAACTGGGATTGTGGACTGGTGAGGGTTTGGCGTAGAAGAGGCAAACGAAGGTTAAAACAAGGGAAAAATACGGTTTAGTCCAAAAACGCAATAAAAAATATGGATTGGTCCATCCCGAGTTAACTAGGTACAATTTAGTCCAAAAATTATTTAAACTATGAAAAATACCTATGTAATCCTCTTTATTAGCAATTTTAAATAATATAAAAAAACAATTTATCTTTGAAACCATTTGTCCAAAATTCGCAAACCTTATATATTCGGAAAGCTCTTTTCAAGAGCTACAAAAAGAGTACCCATATGACTATATAATTCTATATATATATATTTTTTAAAATCTTAGTTTACGTTGGTGTATAAACACGTACACATCTATAAAATAAAAATCCAAAAAACATAGGTGCAGGTATAATTGTTGGCGCAAGCATAGATGCACCAGATGGATTTGCACGATAGAATTTACGTGCTAAACCAGGTACAACTGTTGGTGCAGGAATAGATGCATAAGATGGATTTGCACTATAGCACTTGCATGCTATACCAAACTTGCATAGTTTCATCTTCATATAATACGAACACTTTGTCTCACCCTAGCATTGTAAGACAAGAGATTAGTATCTCAATATGAGCTTATTGTAGCAATTTGTGCTCAAAACGGCAGGTATATAAAAAAGTTTTGCACCTAAAAATGACATGTTGCATTTGACATCTATGCTTACTATAATTACACAAGGTTTTCGCGTATAACGTTTACGCTAACCGCAGAATTATTGATCACTACAGAAATAAGCATTGCCCAGCTACATGCAAGTTCTATCAAGCCCCTTTTTCTAGAATTCATCTTTTCTAAGTAGTACACCACGAAGAGGTAATCAACAATCACATTGTCATCTTGCCGGCAAGAAATTCAACCATAATATCCTACAAGTAATTATCTGTAATGAGAAGACTATTTTATGAAATCGCATGTGCACCAATTTGTACATCCTAGTTATTTTCTGAAGTCACATTTGCTAACCTAATACGAATACCCAAGCAAGCGCGTATAATTGACTATCATTTTCTTGAATGTTATAAAAGAAGACTAATAATCAATTTTACATATAATAAATTATTTCAAAAAATATTAAATGAGAAGAGGTGTTCATGCATATACACGATAAGGAAATCAACCCGGGTACCATTCATTGCGTGGAGAAACATAGGCACAAAAGCGCTTCTTATATATATGCACTAGCAAAAACGAGGGCTTGGAACTTGCCAATATGTCCAGAAGGAACCAAGGAGATTGCACAGTGGGATAAAATGTAGGTGCATGTGCAACAGTTGGTGCAGCAGCATAGATGCACGAGTAATTTGCACAATAAAATTTACATGCTAAACCAAACTTGCATAGCTCCGTCTTCATATGATATGAACACTTTGTCTCACCTACGTTGTTGTAAAACAAGAAATTAGTATCTCACAATGAGCTTATAATATCCTACAAGTAGTTAGTTGTAATAAGACTAACTCAAGGTATGTACCAAGCTAAAAAATGATCACGGTCAACTTAGAAAGTATTTACATCATCATTGTAGAACCACAAAGAATGTTTCACAATAGAATATTTTTCTAAAACATTACCAAATTGTGTAATGTAAACAGAACCGATACTTAATGCCAAATTAAACTTGAATAAGAAAAACTAATCAAAGTGAGCACGAAAATCATAATGCAATTTCAAAATGACAATTAAGAAATACGCCAACTCGGATATAAAGGACTTACATGTCATCAAACTTTAATCTTTATAGAAAAAGAAAAGCAACAATCAGACAACTTTGTGCACATTCACGAATCACGATCTACAAGTGTACAATTATGTACACAAAAGAATCAAACTTGTGTACAACTATGTACACATGTGACAATTTTCCTTCTGATTGAAGCGGATTTTCAAAAGATCAAGTAGGATTGGCAATCGCATGAGCACTTGTTCCATGTCTGCGTAAATGTAGTCATTCATTGGTGACCAAAAGCAAGGAAGTTGATGGCAGGATGCCTACCGCCAAGCCAAACTAGTTCCAGACTGAAACACACAACTTTTTGGTATTTATAAAATGACAGACATTTTATTAGTCATTAGTGGTGCCTACCGTCAAGCCAAACTAGCTTTGATTGCGTAGATATGCCCAGCCTTAAAAATAAATAAAGTGTACAACAATGTACACTTGAATTACAAGTGCACTAATATGAACACGTGTAATTTTTGTCACATATGCACAAAAATGTACACTTATACTGGCTGTGTACTAATATGTACACATGTAATTTTATCATATATATGCACATAAATGAAAACTATTTAATAAGGATGTTACCTGATTTCACTAGAAGTCACAACCCCCATGCATCTTCACAAGGATTTGATTTTACTCGCCTTAATGTCCGCTTTCCGATCAATACAATGACGACATAAGAAATGAATGATTCACATGCATATGTTGTACAATTTCATATTCGGGAATGTAATGGCAACAACTTCCATACTACATTCTTGAGTTATATAACTAACAAATGACGTTTCAAAAGAATGCATCATGACATGTAAAACTATGTGAAAATTAACATGTGTACAATTATGTACACATTAAGAAAACAAGTGTACAACTATGTACAATACGAAAATTCAACATGTGTACAATTATGTACACATTAAAAAATCAAGATATTGAAAGTATCACATAGTATTCAAGTATCACCACTTTTTAAAAACAATTTTAAATACAAATTAAGTTTCCTAAAAATATGATTTAGTTCAAATGCTTGCTAGAAATACGATTTTAGTGTCTATTCGAGCATCCATTGAAATGTGCATCAGTCATGCTTTGAGATGCATCGTTGTACAAACATAACTATACTAAACCGATTCGTCTATTCCTAGTCTTTATGACATGTGATATGTCAAACTATACTAAATTTTTCACTATTCCATGCGAAGTCAATAAATTATACTAGAAATTATCAAACTTGTAGTTGAGGACGAAAAGAAGGAACGAATTCTTCCCACACTTTCTATAATAACAATAGTTAAGCTAAAGATTGCATTGATAGTTTCTAGCACAATGGAAAAACTACAAAAACACTTATATTTTCGACTAGTTCCCAACGTTTTCCCAGGATTACATTTGCGACTAGTTCCCAATTGATAGTTTTTGCAGAGTTGCACATGTTTACTCGATGTGAAGTTGATTCATAGACTAATCACCTACTACTATGTATCTGCACCAAAATATCATTGCCATTATGTTTTTCATATCTGTCTCTATATATATATCCTGTGGTAGCACACAAAATGGTATGTAGTATTTGATAAAAAAAATTCCACCAAGTTAAAAGTACATGAAAATGTCCATACTACAAACAAATTGAAAAAAGAAAAGCGGATGAAGAAAAACTACCTCTTCCAAAATTCTAGACCACAAATATTTTTTCTTAGGACCTCTTATATGTTTCTCCGGCTTTTTTAGCTCATCCCTTAAACTCACAAGACTATCTCCTACATGCCAACATAACCAGCTTATATCGTTGCTCGTCGATAACTGTGTAAAAGTACAACACATGGGTAACCAAAATAAACAAACATGGCACAAGAAGGTGTTATTCTCATTCTCGGTATGACTATATGCCCTACTTAAGATGTTTCCCACCAAAATGATGGTGGTTAGTAATTTTGATGACTTAACATTCAACTGAGCAAACCATTAATTTAGTAGAATGTTAGATTTTAATTATTTAATATTTACAAGTATGTCTAAATTCAAAGTCAAAGTTTCCTCCCTTACTGCACCTATAAACAAATCATGCAGCTTGTACGTCCATTCTTATTGCATCCTAATGATGAACCATATCACCTTTCATATAAATCGAATAGGGTGCTGATGTTAAGGAAAAAAAGACTAATTTTTTATTTAATAGAGAAAGAAAAGAAACCTATGGGATTCTATACTAGAATGGTGATGGTTCCCATAATACTACGTACTTAACTTGCTCGTACTAATTATGGCTTACTATTTTTTATTTTTTTTAATCACATAATTATCAATCTTTCATAGTCTGATTACAACAACTGTTTGGCCTGTGCTATCCTGTGTCTCATAAGGACCCTACAACGACCCTACTTGAAGCAAAAAAAAACAAATGTTTGGCAAGCTTCAATGATGTAAACAACATATCATGTCCTTTATAAACATAAAATTGTAAAACATAGATTTCAAACCTCTTTGAGCATGATTTGATTTATCCTCTTCATGAACCTTACGAAAATAATCTTGTTCATGTCTATCCAGGGCATGCAATTCATGACATAATTCTTGTAAGAGCTAAAAGGCTCAATCCTCTTATTTTGTTAAATTTCTCAAATTCCTACATTTTCAGAAAACAATACTAAACCAAAATAGAGAATACACCAATACAAATACTAGAGCCAATGGACCAAAATATCAAGATGATGAAGTTCTAAACTCTCATCACGAATCAATAAGTAATTCCAACTACAATAGAAGCAATTAGGTTTTTTGACACCATAATTTTTTTTTATAAAATCAATTTCGAAATAAATAAAATTAACTATTGCGATCAAAAACAATAAGAGTAATTAAACTTATCTTTCAAATGACTTTCAATTACGAAATCTTGAATTATTTTTGTCAGAATCGAATCGATTATCTATTCCCCTCCATTTGTATTAATCTACAAGAAAATTGACAAATGATGACATTATAGGGTTTGAGTTTAATTGATTTGATTAACGTCTTAGGTGTTGAATTTTTATAAGACAAAGAGATTAAAACCCAACTAATTTGGGATTAAACGTCAATTTCTACTTAAAACAAAGTCGGGTTCGACCACCTGAGGTTAGTATTTAATTAGTTGTATGGGGGTTTGGCGGGGTTAGGTCTACAGAGTGGGGCTAGTCCGGCTGGCTGGATTTGGGTAGGGGCACAGGTCGGCTTTTAGCCTATCAAAAAAAAAAGAAAAAAGGTTAAAACAAAGTCCTACAGGACCTCACCGGTCCAATTACCAACTCTTAATATCCAAATGACAAGTGGAGATAAGTGTTTTACCCTCTCCTCACTCTTTTACTCTAATGGTTTTGGTTTTGGTTTTGGTTTTGATATCCATTAAAAAAATTGTTGATTTCATTAGAATGACATTAGAAAAAAACAAGGAAAGATATTCTATATAATAACGAGTTTTTAAAGCGTCAATTCATAGGAGCTCACGTTGATTACGGCTTCTAATTGATTCTCGGCCCCACCATTTTTTTGTAATAAAATATTATATTTAAACTAATAAAATATAAATATTTTTTTTTAATTTAAACTATTAATATCCAAATAAAATATTATTTTAGTAATAAAATATTGAATTTAAACTAATAAAACAAAGTCCCCACGGACCTTACCAGTCAACTACCAACTCTTAATATCCAAATGACAAGTGGAGATAAGTGTTTTACCCTTTCCTCACTCTTTTACTCTAACGGTTTTGGTTTTGGTTTTGATATTCATTAAAAAAATTGTTCCATTTCATTAGAATGACATTAGAAGAAAAAACAAGGAAAACAGATGAGCAAAGATATTCTCTATATAATAACAAAGTTTTTTAAAGCATTCTCATTCACCGGAGCTCCACGTTGATTATGGCTTCTGGTTGATTCTTGCCCCACCATTTATTTTTTTAGTAATAAAATATTGAATTTAAACTAATAAAATATTATTTTTAACGAAAATAAGTTAACTAAATCTTGAAAAATCTTCTTGCCTCGGATAACAAAATCTTGAAAATCTCAAAACATGCCAAGATTATATGATTTCATCATGATAATCAACAAAATAAAAAACAATATCCACGATTTCATCATGATAATTCGAATGATCATCATGTGATGATAAAATAATCTTCAGCGTCGAAGCTGTCCGTTTACATTCTTAAAAATGTAATTTTTCCTAATTACATCCCAAAACTATCAATCAAATATGAAAAAAAAAGAATTTAAAAAAAACATGATTAGCCCGATCATGAATCTCTTTTCCGCGAAAAAAACCCGATTAATCTTGGCCATGAATCTCTTTCGCAAATGTGTTGGTGGTCTGGCACAGTTGGATTTTTGTTAGTATTTTGTATGAATGATTTGGAACAAAATTATGATTTGAATGGAGCTAATACAAAACAAGCAAGCACTTTGAAAAACTATGATTTGCAAATATTATTTTTTTCTTAATTTGTTTTTTTTTTTCTATAATTATTTTTTTTAAAAGAGAAGATATATTTAGATATTATTTTCCTTATTATCAAAATATTATTTCCCGATTGCTAACTAATTGCGGCTATTTTGTATGAAACTTTCTTACCTTAATTTGGAATTTTTACTATTTCCCATTCTATATAATTGTAAAATTTGGCATGATGCTCTCTACATAAAATACGTTGGAGCACAAAACATTCCAACAATATGAGATTTCGATAAAATAACCAAAAGCAATTAAATTATAATTATTTTCTTAAATACTATCCTTGGTAAATATATAAAAAAACCATTTTTCTGGATTTTTTTATGGTAAATACAAATTTTATTCCAAATACCTCTATGTTTTCCTATCTTATTGCAAAACATACTATTTTTGTCGTCTCGGTGTGTCTCTTTTGCTCTATAAAAGCCCTGGCAAAACCAAAAATCTCATCATTTCGGTAAGCTTATCTCTTTCAACTTAAACTTTTTAAGTAGGGTTTTGTGTTTGCATCCTAGCATTAATATATGTGTTTATATGTTTGCAGTCAACCACGAAAAAGTGCACACGACGTTGTTCTGGTACATGACATTACTCTCTTTTTTTCTTGCGATTCAATGGTTTGTTTTTCTGTCTAATCTCCTTTCGTTGTTTGTTTTGCAGATATCAACAAATGGACATGGACTTTTAATCATCTTATATGTAGTAATCTCTTTCCCGTTTTGTCTTCTTTGTTTCCTCCTAAGGTGAAGCAATCGTAGAAATCTCTTTAGGTTTAGTCTTTCTTATTTTTCTTCCTTTTAAGCATCCAGGATGAGGAAAAACCCCTTATGTTTTCATTCATATAATTGTTACTACTACCACATAGGCGGGAGATATGGAATTCCATTTCTCAACGTAAGTTCTTATCTCTAATCTTTAGTTTTATTTTAATTCTTCCTTATTTATTTATTTATTTATCTATATATTATTGGTTCATGGGTTTTCTTTTATTGGAGCTGGGGTTTTCATTTAGTTTCGTAATATATCGATTATTAAATTTTATTTACAATTCTTGCTTCTTCTTTTTTTCGCGAGATTCCTTTGTTTGTTTGTCCCTGTGTTTCATCCATAGGTGTTAACACCATGAATTCATAAAGAGAATCTTTCTAGGAAATCTATTAAAGCAACAATTCCTTTAAGAAGCAAAGTCTACAAGAAACAACACATGTTTCTATCAAACTTGCTCAACCATTACCCAACGCATGTTAAAGTTCCTAGATGATTCAGGATATGCACAATAATTCTATCCAAATATACAAGATAATGTACCCATACAATATACAATGGCCATCCATAATTATAAGGAAACATTACATTACTTTTAGATATCTATTATATTATTTCCATTTTTATGGAATTTTGGTTGTTGGTGACTCTCTATATAAATCCCTCAAGCAAAATCTTTTTCTCACCCGGGTTTGTTAGTTTTTTTGTTTCTTTTGTTTCCTCTTTTTTGGTCGGCCTTTTCTTCTCTTTTCCTGGGATTTAGTTGTTTGATCTGTTTTTTTTTTTTTTTGTACAACATAATCAATTATGTTCTAATGGCTGCGTCAATGGGAGCTTGGGTACTAAGTTGAAGATGAGGTGAAACAGGAGGATAATATTAGTTCATTCGAAGCTTCATGGTATTAATTCTAAACCCATATGTATAACTCTTGTGTTATTTTCGTCTTTCACTACACGAAATCAGGGGTTTTGTAACACCCGATTTTGTAACGGATATTTTTTAGGTAACGTCGTATTGACGTTGGAAACTTTGTAACGCCTCGGATAATCGTTGCAATAATTGGTATCTGTTACAGAGTTTCGGGAGGGTGGTGGGTAATTACCTTCCTATCCTCAACTTAAAATGCCAAGTTACATTGTTACCCTCCATTACTACTATTAGCGCCTCTATTACTACTATCAACTCCCAATTTCATCTCACACTCAAGGGCTACTTGACCTCCCAACGGTCCGGCTTTTTTTATCCAACATTTTTTTTTTCCCATTATAACTCTTTATTTTAATTACCGAAAATCTGAAAAAAAAATTAAAATCATCTGAAATTAGTTTTCATTTAATATGCGTGGAAGTTGGGAGGTAGATAAACAACTTAATGCGTTGATAACAAAGCGGTTGAGACATTACTACATCTTATATCTTTCACCTCCATTTATTTCACACCTCACCGACTTCTTGGTATATCCGCCAGCCCGCCATCGATTTCACTAGAAAATTCATTAGATTCAATTTGAGATTGGGTTGCGTGAAGCTTCATCAACAAAATTGATTCAATCGATTCTTCCGTGACTCGTCGATTTCATTAAAGATTTAAGCTTAATCAGTTATCGCTGAAGGATTGAGTTTGATTAAAATTTCTAAATCTATCGATTCTCCGGGTTATCTTCAGCTAATTATTAAGGTATTTCTTTTATTGTTTTCTTAATTGACAGTTTTTCATCATATGGGGTTTATTAGTTTTAGAAATTGATGTTGTTGTGAATTGTATTCTATTGTGGTGTGTTGATAAATTTGTGAAATTTTTAGGTTTAGTTGAAAAACTTAGGTTACTAAGACATAGTATTTTACTTGTTTGTAGGATGTCAAATTTTGTGGATAAATCTTGGATGCGTATAACAGACATTTATAGCCCATAATATAGAGAAGGGGTTAGAAAATTCATTGATTTTGCAATGGCAAATGGTACTTGTGCAAAAACGTGTGCTTTCCCTTGTAGGAAGTGTGAAAATAGACATACACTTGGATTCTCGATTGTTAGGACCCATATGTATGAGCATGGTATCGACAAGACAAACACCACCGGAGCTTACATGGTGAGAGAAAGGATGGTGCTTCAACAAAGTCGTTCTAAGGGGAAGGTCATAGTCGAATAAACACACGATAAGCAATCAGTTGTTTGAATTTGAATGATTTTATTGACTCTCTTCCTTGGTATTCATCATGACCATGATGGAACACAAATTGGAGAATCACCCTTAGAAGATCCAGATGTCGAGAAAGCGTTATAATAGGTACAAATCGTTAGCGGAGAAGTTATACCAGGTGTGAAGATAATCTCACAATCCTCTATGCCATCTTAGAAGCGCATAATGAAAAAAAAAAAACTTAAAAAATTTTGGTAAATGTGCCAAGGTTGTTGGATTTTTAAGAGAGTGGCTTCCGAAACCTAAAAAGTTGCCCAAAAACTATGATGTTATGAGGTCGGTGCTTAAGGATCCGGGGGTGAAAGTGAAGGCTATTCATGCTTTTGAGAATCATTGTACTCAGTATTACGTGGAGAATGAAGATTTAATAGAGTATCCGGTACGCAAAAAACTCGAGGTTTAAGTTGAAAGCTACCAAAGATGGTCTGTGGTGACAAATGAACCTTGCAAAGTCTTTGAGATACTTTCCTATAGACGAAAAACTAAAGAAAATGTATTCTCTACCTTGGATATCACGCGCAATGTTGTGGCACAATCGAGGCGCAGAGTTTCATTTGAATATATGCGTCATCCAATCGATTCATCTCGGTGGGAAAAAAATGAAATTGAAGTTTCCGTTGTTTTAGAAGGAAGAAATGTTTGGCTTGGAATATCAACGAGATGGGTTTAATCCTCGTGGTGTACAGACTTGAGTTGGAGTTGTTGGCATGTGATCCTTGTGGTTTATAATCTTCCGCCTTCGATGTGTATGAAGTCCGAATTCCAAATGATGACTATGTTGATACCTAGTGTAAAACACCGGGTTTTTGATGTTTTCTTGCGTGGCATTGGTCAACACGCTAAAAAACTTTGTCATCAAGGTGTACAAGCTTTGATTCTTTGAAAAGGGAGTATTTTACTCGAAAGCAACTCGATGTTTGGCATTCATGACTTTCCGCTCAAGGTGTTTTAAGTGAATGTACCACTCATGGCTCTGTGCGTGTGTTTGTTGCTCAGACGAAACTTGAAGTACTCATCTAGGTTACGGTAGCAAGATTGTGTACACTAACTATCGTATATTCCTTAAGTCAAGGCACTCATTTAGGGATGGGAATTATTTGGGATTAGAGACACGGGGAGCATAAAAGTGCACCGCTAAGACTAACATGAGCGCAGTAGCTTGAGAAGTTGGTCGTTGTTCATCACAAACCTGGTAAGTTAGTGGGCCACAAGATAGGTAAACAAAAGAGATATCGGTCGATGAAGAGGAAGATGATTGAGCTTGTCACATGTGCTTTCTTCAAGAAGTGTATTCTCTCGGGAACTTGAGTCGTATTGTGCCTTGACTATACTGGCATTGTGTCGACGTGATGCACACGAAAAAGAACGTCATGGAACACATTATCTACACTATCTTTGATAAGGATAATAAGGCTATTATTGCATGGAATAATCGTGACAAATTGAAGGAGGATAAACTACCTTTGTGGAGAGTGGAAAGATAAGAAAACAAAGAAAGGAGTAGAGATGGTTCGCTGTTTGTTTGAGCAAAAAAAGAGAAAACCGATTTTTGTCGATTCTTAAAGATCGAAAGTTCCCAATGTGCTTTTCGTCGAATATAAGTAACAATATCAATATGGAGCAATCGAACTTGAGAAGCTTGAAGTCACATGACTACCATGTGATTATGGGGTACTTATTACTGTTTCGCTTCAACATGCCTTTCAGGAGAGAAAGACTTGCGTCTCGCGCGTCAACAAGTCGGTTGTATTTTAGAATTTTGTGCTCAAAAAGGTGGTTAGCGAAAGTATCCGAACCGAGGCTAAGTGGATGATTGCAGAGGCCATGTGTGTGCTCGAAAAGTATTTCCCAGCTGGATTTTTTGATATAAGCGTGCACAACATGGTTCATTTGGCTGATGAGGCCTTAGTTTGTGGACCTGTTAGGTATCAATGGATGTACCCATTCAAAAGGTGAATTGATATTTTACCATTTGTCATTTATTTGTCATTTATTTTGTTGTTTTTACTGAAATTTACACGTACATATTGAATCGGGTCAATGAAGAGTGCAAAAACATCCCAAATAATGGCAGATACATTGAACGGTCAATTCGAAGTCGATCGAAATGGA
Organism: Papaver armeniacum; assembly: GCA_023531295.1. NCBI lineage: Eukaryota > Viridiplantae > Streptophyta > Magnoliopsida > Ranunculales > Papaveraceae > Papaver > Papaver armeniacum. The sequence continues at coordinate 22,704 of JAJJWW010000534.1, forward strand.
TGAGCGTGTTAGATTTGCCATGGAGCACATGAAAATGTCGATCAAAGGAGGTCACAAAGCAAATTTGGAGCTCTTTGCAAAGGATGAACATGAATTCAGCTGATGTGGGTTCTCCGTTTGATGAAAAGCCGATTCGGGTGAGCCCTTTATTCAAAGTGGATGCGAGATACGTCGGTGGGTAATTTTGGAATGATCTAGAAGGTCTCGATGTTTATTGCTGTGTATTGTTTGGCCATGTTCGGTTTGTATGTGGACAATGGGTTATTCTATTTAGATTTTAATACTATGTATGCTAAATGTAGGGATTATTGTGAAAAACCGTGAAGCCGATGGGGTTGCAATGGAAAGTCGATATGCAAACCAATTTCCTTAGATAGTTGTATGAAAATTTTTGCATTGACGATCTGTTTGTTAGCGTAATAATGATGCAGTATGCTGATGTGTTGATTTTCTTTTCTCTTTCATAGCTTAGATCAGAAGATAAAATGGATACAGATTTGCGGTGTTACGTTAAAGGTCCAGTGTCTTAGAAAGAGTACAAAAGATACCGTATGAATGGATTTAGTTTTTGTTCCCAAGAAAATTAGGAAAAGGCTAAGACCCAGGAAAGTGGTGTCACCGTGGTTGCATCGACCATTTTTAGGAGATCGAAAAGGACAAAAGACAGCTTAATAACCTAACCGGTGGTATGGGGTGATGGAGACAAATCCTAGAGTTGAACTATGGTACATTTAAAGAAACTGTCTTCTATTGTGATTGGGTAAATGTAGAGAATGGAATAAAGATCGTCGAGATTGATTTTCCTTTGGTAAATCTTTCAAGATTGAAAATCCATACCAAAATTTCGGACGAGCCCGTGATTTCATTTGAAGAGGCTTCCCAAGTTTTTTCTACTCAAGGGACGTGAAACATCCAGTTGGTGGGTTGTTATTCATACGCCGAGAGGACCGACTGAGATGTGGACAAAGCGGAGATACTGTGTCCCCCAGAACGACGCCTTTTTTAAATTTTTTATTTTTTTTTAAACACGCTCAAAACTCATTTTTATTGCTCAAAAGAGGTGTACAAATGATGAAATGGAGAAAATGATGAAAATCGGGTGTTTGCAACGATTATAAGTGTTGCAAACACATTACAAAGAAAGATAAAATCAAGTATCAATTTGCTTTTAAGTCGCTTTCCGTATTACGACCCTCGGAAAATATGCGTTGTCAGCCAAAACGATGGTCGTCACGTTGAATGTTGTTCGTGTTCTTTAATGGCGGCGCGTGAAGATATTTTGTAACTCGATTTTCCGACTGCGATCTCCCAAACTCTCCCAAACTCTCCGTCTTTCTTCTCTCGACCTCCCAAAGACCTATTTATAACCCAACGAAGCAAAATCTCGCGTGTAATTGCAACATATTTTTTTATTATTCTCCATGCAAGATACTGATATTTATTTCCATTATTTTCTTCATCACGCGCCTTCATGTTTGTTATTTTCTTCCTCATTTACCTTCTACACTAAATCGGTAACAACCCACACACTCCAAATACTGAGCAAGTGCACGTCTCAAACTCACAACGATTCATGATATCCCGTGAATATTTCCATCCGCCTGTTTCCTCCTCGCGAGTTATCTAGCCAAATTTAGACAGCGAATGAACCCTTACCAACCCTGTTAGGCTCTAACAAGTCATCCCCGAAGTTTTCGACCATTGAATCGCATTAAAAATCCTCCAAATGACGAACTGAAAATCGCGGGCGAGAGTATTTTTTCCCGCCAAAACCAGGTTTGAAGAGGTAGAAGATGGTCGACCTTATCCAACAAAGTGAGGGTGCGAATATCGGAGTTGGGTGCCCTTAGTAATTGGGTTATCCCTTATCAAAAGTGGGATTAGAATATCAAAATGTCCTCCGGGGGTGTTCCAAGCAACTTTGAGCCGAATTTTCCAACAATCTTTATTTCCAAAAAAATACCTACAAACACACAAAACACCATAATAAGGACAAAACGAGTACTAACAATATGAAACATTGAGGACAAATTAGACACATAAATGCGTCTATCACCGAGTCGCGATGAGTTTTCAAGATATTTTACAAGAGGAACCACATCTACGTAAATTCTTTGGAGCAAATGCGTCACCCTAGAACAAAGAAATGAAAAATCTCCAAAATATGTGCGATGGTAAGTTTCCTTTATATTGTTGGTCATGAATATATGCAGATTCCAATTGCAAGTTACTTTGTATTTTATCAGATTAATGCTGGTCTTGAATAACAATTTGTTATTTTTTTCACCCCCCTCTAATTTTAGACATATTTGCTTACAGATCCCTATGTAAGTGTTGATGGTGGATTTTCGTTTAAGGTTAAATTTGTAAAAACCAGAAAATCATGCGCGCCGACATCTTATAAAAGATAAAGCCGTTTATAAGTGACGGATACTCCTCACTTAATTCACCAAGAATGGAGCATGTAGCAAACAATCCCATTCTCGTGAATACATGAAATTCCTCCGTCAGGTTGGAGCATGTAGCAACAATCCCTTCCTGTGAATTTCATATCGCCCTTGTATTTCCAGTACTCATTATCGGTGTGGCATAACGACGGAGTGTTATTCTTCTGAGTAACACGAACCTCCAAGCACTATAATGAATCATTATCGGTGTGGCATGACGGCGAGTGTTACTCTTCTGAGTAACACGAACCTCAAGCACTATAATGAAACCATGTACAAAATACCCGTCTGCCGATTCTCGGTGTGTTATACTAGCCCGAGCCCTCTCGGTGTGTTATACTAGCCCGATTGAGCCTCTCGGTGTGTTATACTAGCCGAGTTGAGCATCCCGACTTGACCATATCCGGTCAGGATATGATCCGATCCCATGATCCAACTCCACAAGCATGATTGGGCGACCCCGGATCAATTCCATCACCCCCAAGCGGTATGGAATACACACGGCCGACCCATGGTCGACCATTGGCCTTCGCTGCCCTTGCAAAGAACCGAATCCATACCAAGCATTATGGATGGGAAACCCTAAATTAGGGTTTGCGGCATATTACATGTGCCGCAAAGCGGTCTCAACCATCCATCTTCGCAGGTATAGATGGAGGTGTAGATGTGACTCAAAGGGCCGGAGCATGTCGACACAATCACCATGTGACCGCCTACACACTTGACCAATCGGTCAAAACCAACCATGATTGGTTACAACAAATTCGTCACTTTGAAAGAGCATAGTCGCGCGGCTTTGAAAGCCAAAATTAGGGTTCAAGCCATCGCGCGTCCCATCTTCTCGGCACGAATGGAGGGTCCGATTAAGATTGAGCAAGGGTCGGTCACACAGCATGACCACCGTGAGCCCATCTACCTCCTCATGCGGTCGGCCAAGGCATGTCATGCCACAGCCAATCCAAAACGCCCGCTCAAACATGCATGGTTACACTTCCCAAATTGCCGAATCGATCTCGACCACTTAACTTCACTTGGGACAGGTGGGTGGCTTAGATCACGTTTTCATGGGACGGTGAGACATGGGCGTGAACATCGACCTACCATCTTCACGCAAACCAACCGGCCAAGACCAGGCCAAGTCGGTCATCTTGGAAAACACTTGTGGGAAAAGGGTATGGTGCGCGACTCCTTGCGGCATCAAACTCCTATCGCAAATCGATCTCAACCACTCAACTTTACCGGTCAAATTGAGTGGCTTAGATCGCGCCTTCTTGGGAAAGTGAAGTATGGACGTGCACATGGCGTGTTGTCTACACACATGCCGGTCGGTCCTCTTCAAAACCCTTCCCATGCTTGGTTTCGACCAAGCTAAAGAGTGATGCTTGCGCCTCTTTAAAACCCTAATTTCATCGCGGTCGCCGAGATGAGTGTCTCAAACATCATCTCGTCCGTCCGACCTCACCCGGCAGGTTATACAACCCCAGTCGGGAGTTATTTGGTTAGTGAGGAGTCATTACCCATCACCGTACCACACCGTAATGCTGATACACGCATAAAATACACACGGTACTTCACAAGTATCGACTTTACGAATAACTTGTGATTATTGATTGGCATTACATGCTATCTTTCGTGGATCCACGATCCACATTCAGACATCAATCATGTCACAAACGGGGATACATATCGGGGTATTGGTGCAGGCGGTTTACAGCGTGCGGCGTGCAACGCGCCATCACAAGAACGTGTTAGGAAGTCATGGACGGTTAGAGATGAACGGGAAAAGTGGGCAAGACGGTCGTGTGTATCACCGACACACAACTCCACTACTCCATCATTCCACTACCTCCACTTCCCACGAGAACGTGAATGAGGCTCAATGACTTGTATAAATAGGTTCTCCGCCCTATTTCAAAACAACAACAAGGAATAACGGGAGAACAACACAAGTTGGGCATTTGAGACGGAAAATCAACATCGAGCCTCCTTACATTAACCGTAAGCCTGCTCACTTTTACGTCACAAGTCATAAGCAAGCCAACATCTTCACAATCTCAACACCTTCTTCGCTTCCTCCTAAGATCAACCCCATCTCCTTCACTTTCAGACCGAAACAAGTGCGGAAACGGCCATTTCTTGGTTTAAGTAGGACTTGCAATTGATCTCTCGAATATACAAGCACTCACCGCGCAGTGCATTTGTTGAAGGTTTAGATTCATTCCTCATCCACACCCCAAATTACCAAATTCTGCAGAGTAGTTTTCACCCATCAACAATTACGCGACCACAAGGGGGAGATTAATCTCTCGGTCGTAAAATTAATTTCTTTGAAATCCGATTCAATTTCATCAATTTCCAAAAGGGTAGATCTTAGAACCAATTCAATCGGCAATTCATTCCAAGATGGTGGAACCGAGGTCCGGATCAGCAATCAACTCGATGGAGCCAGCATGGATGACACTTCCGGTGTTGATGTACCGTCGGTGGAGCTACGGCCAGTCAATACATCTCGTGGGGTACATCACTTCTATCACCAACAGCGGAGTAAGGGGAGACATTCCAAAGGTGTAACACCTCCCATCACGCAGCCGAAGCAGCCGCAGAAATCCCGCATCTCTTGAGCGTAAACGCCTCCAAAGTGGTTGCAGAGCAACAACTTTCACTCCTCCCATCGGGACGAGGAGCGGAGACACGAGAGGAAGACCGCCATCTGGGTACCATTGCGGACTTGATGGAGAAACAGGAAATTCTTGCTAAAACTCAAATGGGACATGACCCAACTCAGAAAAGGTACTCCCACTTTCCTTAAAACTTTGACTGAGCGATTGCCGCAAGATTCACGGCAACCCTTGGAGTCGGCGAGACAGATCATTCAATACACCGGAGCAGAGTGTTTCCACTCGGACTCACATGAATGAAGAAACTCGTGTTGCTCACGAGGCGCCAAGGGGAGAGAGACCGGTCTTCCAACTTCATTACGCGTGAAGATCTAGGCGACTTCTCAAAATCGAGGAAAGGGGACCGAACAGGACGTACACCAACATCGTTGTAGTACCCTCAAGATGTGCAACGGATTCCTCTACCAGAGGTTACACCTCTCCCGAGTTCTCCTCTACGACAGTCTCGGTAATGCTGCGTGAACACATTTCTCGATTCTTGGAAGCCTTGGGGAACATGAATACAATCATGTTTTACGCCTATAAAAAGAATTCTCAAAATCACTCACGGAGGAGGGCATACACAGTACAACAACATTGCACCCTAATAAAGATATCCAATTGGAGCGAGATGGTCGGTGCTTTCTACAGAAGTATTTCTTCGTGTCCTGAACAAATCACGTTTTGGACACTGGGAAAGATTCTCGGCGGAGACAATAGAACATCCCACGACCGTTAAAAGATTGGAACTTAAACCTAATCGACATCACGGCCGAATGTTACCGAGCGGCAATTGGTGGAATCATGCATCAATGGGATGATACCCATATACCGCGCTACTGGTAGAGAATCCGGGCTTTCAAACATTCTCCGAACTCCCTTGAAGCTGCAAAACGTTCGGCAAGAACTGCACCGGCCTCAAGACTAGAAAGAACCCCGAGTTATTCGAAGTGAAGATTTGCGTGAAAGTCGAGGAAGCGGGCGTCTCACAAACAAACAATACAACACTCGGCCCTTACGTGGAGTGTGGTAAGCCCCGGAGGAGAAAAGAGGAAAGCTTCGATAGCGGAACAACAAACCAAGCGAACATCCTCGGCACACAAGACTTCGTCTCGAAAAGGAGCAGAACAAAACTCCCCGCACAAAACGCATAAAGACACGGGTTTTCCTTTTCCCATGAATGAAGTGATAGAGCTCTTGGAAGCGTGGATCAAGATGATGCCGTAAAACTACCCCTATCGGGCGTCCTCCGGCCAGGAAGAAATAGCGAGATCCCGGATCTTTTGCTGCCACAGGTTCGTCCATCATTGACCAAAGATCGCAACGGAGGTTGAAACAAATATTCGGGGAAAAGGTAGAGACGAGGGAACTCCGAAGCTTGGAAACGAAGGTGTTCATGAGATCCTCTACCTATCGAGGAAGCGCATGATTCCCCGGGGACTGTTTCGCATGAGCTGTCTCGATCTATGATGGAGCACATGTGTGAAATCTTTATATTTCTCCAAGGGACAGCGTCAAGACATATTTGCGGCCCTGGCCACGTTGTGTCGGTGAGCGTTGCATCCAAAAGCGATCCGAGAGCCCCGGTCTTTTCAAAGACATGAGCAATGAAAACCGGGGACTCTAACGTCCACTTTCGTTTGAGAAGCGTTGAGTTCGATAACGCGTTGATCGATCACGGCTTGAGTTTAACATCATTAGTCAAGACCTTGAGGCGGCAAAGATCTCGAAGCAAGAAGCTACCCGTCATCCAAGCGTGGTGGAAGATTGGCGGGAGAGCTTAGAATGCATATGGATACATTGATCTTGAAGTCAAATTGGGTGATGCCTCGACGAGCAAAGTCTACATAAGTAAGACCATCCCAACTACGACATGATCCTAGGAGGCTCTTGGATGCGGGACAACAAAGCCATCTTTGAGTCTGCTCCTCTCTAGGTGCTCAGACACGAGAGAATCTCCAACACGCCTTCCTGAATTTGATATTTGTTTCTTTACCGCATGCCAATAACCTTCCGAGCGTGACACAACGCCGGGAGAGGCACTGGCGGCATACCTTGAAAGGTTCCGGTCTCAAGTAAGTCTCATCACACAACCCTCCTTGAAAACTACTTCCCTCATTAGAGCAAGTCCAAGGGTGGCTCCAGCCGACAAACCAACCTCGACTAGGAGATGTGAATGGAAGCGAAGCCCGCCCCTTTCCAAACGTTTTATCGGGAGCATAGAGTTTTGTCTTGGTCAAAGACAACAAGGCCAAGGTCAAGTAATGCGCACGCTCAAACCCATTCTAATTGGAGACCCTAGTGACGAAGGCGACTACATTCAATGTTGGAAACATAACGGTGAAGATGACCACTCTACCCTCGACTCACCCACCAAAAAGAAGATGAACCGTGCACTGCAGCGGATGTTATCCCAAAGCACTGAGCTCATCAACGCTGATAACTTTGGAGGCATAACAATTCACTCGATGGCTCAAGCCTCATCGAACTTAAAATCTTGTACCGCTTTCCAACATTCTCCACACTTTAAAACGTCATGCTATTTTTTCAGCGTGTTTCCTTTGCAGGTTTCATGTCATGCTTGCATTCCTCCAAAAAATGATTGCAATGCTTGCATTCATAGTTAGGGTTCAATTTTCAATCCTCAATTTAATGAAGTATTATTTCATCGAGAACCTCTCGCTTCTAAAGACACAAAGCCACAAAACCCTAAGCAAGTATCTCATGGGAAGAAGGAAGCGAACGTGTGCCCGAGAAAAGGAAAACGGTGCTACGCTGACAAAGCAGGAAGATCTTGCATCACAGGTCCGTAAATGTTCCATCATGATAATTACTTCTTTTATCACGAAGAATCACGTGTGGAGGAACACCCTTATTCCTGAGAAGATTCATTTGCAATTTTGGCAAAGGTTAAAAAAAAAAAACTTTTGTTCAAACCATAAAACGAGGAAAACTTGAACTCGTTTTGAGTACAAGGAAGACATTCAAAGGTACGAACATGCTTGGAAAAGAAAGAATGAAATTCTAATCGCCAAGAGAGTCAGCCTCGCTTTGCATCACCATGATTCTTCTCCATCACCTGTTGATGCGCCTCCCTTCCCGAATCTCCCTCAATCTCTGCGTCCGGACATCTCCACGCAGCGGTAGCGCACTCCATCCCAACATCGGCGGCGGGAGCATCAAAGGGCATAGCAACACCGGGGCGCGCAAATTTCTTTCACATGTTGGACTCCTCTATATCGTAAGAATCAAGAATTATCACGCCGTCTGGATCGGGTAATCACACTTGTCTTCATTTGGAGGTCGTTATGCCTCAACTCTCCGCCTCTTCAACTGGGCTACCGCAAATCTCTGCCCTTGCGCTTACTAGTGTCGCAGCGTTTCCTCGCGCCTCCGCCGCTCCTCCCATGTCAATCGCGGCCGAAAGTGCAGATACGTCCTCACGGCAATACGAAGGTGTGGGATAGACAGCCCTGAAGATAAGACCGACTTCGCGAGGGAGATCGATCTTAGCCATTACTTCTCCATGCGCATGGTTTTCGAAAGCTAGCATCAACTTCAAAACTTCTTTGCGGGGAAGCAACGAGCATGAGCGTCTACCGCTTCCATGATAATCTGCGAGAAGAAGAAGAGGTTATGAGCACACAAAAAAAAAAAAAAAAAAAAAAAAAGAGGATCATCAAAACTATCGATCAGTTAATCAGAAAATCAAGCATTTTTTGAGATATGGAATAAACGACCACGTGAGATGATTCTTTATAATCTCACAAGTTTGAGAATCCAGAAGGAAAAGAAGTCTTTACTTACCACCTATGAAGGTCCGCTAATTCGGGATAACAATCGGCGACAGGCTTATCGGATATACTAAGGAAAGCCGTGTATGTGATGAAAGAAGTACACTGGAAGGAGCGGCTGAGCTCATACATGTACAAGAGGAACCAAAGCGACTCACCGGATCAAGTCTGCTTCCTTCGCATCCTTAATCAAGACCAACCAGTTCGAAAGCGCGACAATGTGAAACTATCCCATTAAATATGTATTCACTCTAGCTTGGTCATTTCGTATGCCACCATCTCATGCCTACCACACAATAGTGTAACCATTATGTGCTTGGCGGGGACTTAATGTTGATGGTGGATTTTCGTTTAGAGTTAAATTTGTAAAAACCAGAAAATCATGCGTGACATCTTATAAAAGATAAAGCCGTTTATAAGTGTGGATACTCCTCACTTAATTCACCAAGAATGGAGCATGTAGCAACAATCCCATTACGTGAATACATGAAATTCCTCGAGGTTGGAGCATGTAGCAACAATCCCTTCTGTGAATTTCATATCAGATGTATTTCGAGTACTCATTATCGGTGTGGCATGGCGGTAGTGTTACTCTTTACGGTAACACGAACCTCCAAGCACTATAATGAATCATTATCAGTGTGGCATGGCGGCCGGTGTTACTCTTCTGAGTAACACGAACCTCAAGCACTATAATGAAACCATGTACGAAATACCGTACAGTGATTCTCGGTGTGTTATACTAGCCCGAGCCCTCTCGGTGTGTTATACTAGCCCGATTGAGCCCCTCGGTGTGTTATACTAGCCCGCGATTGAGCATCCTAAGGCACTGACCATGCTCCGGTCGGATATGATAAAATCATGGTCATCCAACTCCACAAGCATGATTGGACGACCCCCGAGATCAATTCCTTCACCCCCAGCCAGGTATGGAATACACACGGCCGACCAGCATGGTCGACCACAGCCTTCGCTTGCCAAAAGAACCGAATCCATACCAAGCATTATGGATGGGAAACCTAATTAGGGTTTGCGGCATATTACATGTCCGCAAAACGGTCTCAACCATCCATCTTGCGGTATAGATGGAGGTGTGTAGATGTAGACTCAAAAGGGCCAGGAGCATGTCGACACAATCACCATGTGACCGCCTACACACTTGACCAATCGGTCAAAAACCAACCATGATTGGTTACAACAAATTCGTCGCTGAAAGAGCATAGTCGCAGCGGCTTTGAAAGCCAAAGTGGGGTTCAAGCCATCGGCGCGTCCATCTTCTCGGCACGAATGGAGGAGGTCACATATTAGGTTGAGCAAGGGTCGGTCACACCACACATGACCACAGCTGAGCCCATCTACCTCCTCATGCAGTCGGCCAAGGCATGTCATGCCTGGCCAATCCAAAATGCCCGCGCTCAAACATGCGTGGTTACACTTCCCAAATTGCAAATCGATCTCGACCACTCAACTTCACCGGACGGGTGGGTGGCTTAGATCACGTTTTCATGGGACGGTGAGACATGGGCGTGAACATCAGCCTACCATCTTCACGCCAAACCAATAGGCCAAAGCTGACCAAGTCCAGGTCATCTTGGAAAACACGCCTGTAGGAAAAGGGTATGGTGCGCGACTCCTTGCGGCATCAAACTCCTATCGCAAATCGTCTCAACCACTCAACTTCTTGGGTCGAATTGAGTGGCTTAGATCGCGCCTTCTTGGGAAAGTGAAGTATGGACGTGCACACCGCGTGTTGTCTACACACACATGCCCAAGTCCGGGTCCCTCTTTAAAACCTTCCCATGCTTGGTTTCGACCAAGCTAAAGAGTGATGCTGCCATAAGACCTCTTAAAAAAACCTAATTTTATCAACGGTCATGAGATGAGTGTCTCAAACATCATCTCGTCCGTCCGAGCCTCACCGGCTTGGTTATACTGACCACAGTGGGGAGTTATTTGGTTAGTGAGGAGTCATTACCCATCACCTATTGTACCACCGTAATGTGTCGTGATACACATAAAATACACGGTACTTCACAAGTATCGACTTTACGAATAACGCAGATTATTCAATTCCAAGATTACATGCTATCTTTCGTGGATCCACGATCCACATTCAGGACATCAATCATGCCGCAAACTGGGGGATACATGCGGGGTATTGGTCTAGCGGTTTCGGCGTGCGGCGTGCAACGCACCCATCCTAAAACGTGTTAGGAAGTCATGGACGGTTAGAAGATGAAGCTGGAAAAGGGCAAGACTGGTCGGTATCCGACACACAACCTCCTACTCCATCATTCCCCTACTCCACTTCCCACGAAACGTGAATGAGAGGCTCAATGACTTGTATAAACAGGTTCTCCGCCCTATTTTCAAACAGCAACAAGGAATAACGGAGAACAACACAAGTTGGACGAGACAGAAAATCAATATCGAGCCTCCTTACATTAACCGTAAGCCTGCTCACTTTCTGTCACAGAAGTCATAAGCAAGCCAACATCTTCACAATCTCAACACCTTCTTCGCTTCCTCCCTAAGATCAACCCCCATCTCCTTCACTTTGTGGCCAAAACAAAGTCTGAGCGGCCATTTCTTGGTTTAGGACTTGCAGACAAACATTGATCTCTCGAATCTACAAGCACTCACCGCGCAGTGCATTTGTTGAAGGTTTAGATTCATTCCTCATCCACACCCCAAATTACCAAATTCTGCAGGAGTAGTTTTCACCCATCAACAGTAAGTTACTTTATTGTTTCCGCCTCACTTTTAGCGACCCTT